>CAUYTI010159296.1:0-12902 GCA_963575145.1 Galago senegalensis | reverse complement strand
ATAAAGAATATATATACTCATTCTATGGCGATACATTATGTGTCAGAATAATCTCTATCAATTTGATTTGAAGTCCCATTTCCTGGTATTGTGTATCTAGGCTGTTGACACTTATAGAGTACCACTGTGTATGGAGTCAGGTTCTCTAATCTTCAATTGCGTCTATCTATCAAGGAGCCTATCAGTTTCTGTGGGCCCTGGTTCTCCATCCACATAGGTTGCTTGTGAAGGAAGGGAATCTCTCTTTCCTGTTTGCCCGTCCCTTTAAACAAGGATATTTCTTGATACTACCCATGTGCCATTTGTAGGGCCATGGACATCATGCCTCTCCTAAGCAAGAAGTAGAACAAAAAATTTAATTGCCTGTGGCTCTGCTGCCCTATATCCACCCTGTAACCATTTTATCCTTGTGATTTGCTGCTGCTTTTAGAGGTCTAGCATAGGAACAGAGAACAAGTAGCCAAGTTCTAAGAGATCACAAACCTCAGTGTTCACCTTCTCAGGGACCTTTATGAAAGTAACCCAAACAGTGCTTACTCATGTCATATTCTTATCATATTCCTCTCTTCTATCTTCTAATTTTCCTGCCTCTGGACTTTTTTTTTAAACAGTAGAAAGAGAGAAATTGTATGTGTGTATGGGTCAAGAGGTGGTATAACTGTTCTCAAATATTTTTACTAAGCTTCTTTACTCCCCATTGTTTTTGAAATGCAAAGCAAAATGTGCATTTTTTCTTTCTTTCCTTAATTAATTAATTAATTAATTTGCTTCTGATCTATCATATCCTACCTTGAAATAATGAGAAGAAAAAATGTCTGGTTTCTAAAAGTCTAGAGAGGAAATGAGGGAAGGAAAATGTGGGAGACTATGAAAAAAATGACATAATAAAGTAAAAATAACATGCAAATACATAGTCTGCTCCTCTCTCTCTTTCTTTCTTTTTTAGACAGAGTCTCACTTTGTCACCCTGGGTAGAGTGCTATGGCATCATAGTTCACAGCAACTTCAAACTCTTGGACTCAAGGGATACTCTTGCTTCAGCTTCTCAAGTAGCTGGGACTAAGGCATCAGCCATAACACTGGCTATTTTTAGAAATGGGGTTCTTGCTTTTGTTCAGGCTAATCTCAAACTCCTGCGCTCAGGAGATCCACCCAAAGTGGCTTTCCAGAGTGCTAGGATTACAGGTGTGAGCCACTGTGCCAGGCCTGTTCCTATTTCTTTATTTAAGTGTCATCATAAAAAATGAGTATCTTATAATCTTGGTTTCACCAAACATACATCTCAAGATCAAGACTTAGATTTAGCAGGAAATTGGAACTATATGGCACCCAGAGGTAACTGGGCAGGTGGAGGCTGTCTTGGAAACTACCTCACACGCTGCTGCCTCCTTCTCCACCGTGGCATTCTGAAGTATACAACACAAGACCTTCAGCAGTTGGTAGGATACTATAAAACAAGGTATTTTAAAATAAGTATAGCTATAATTTAAAAAGGTTTCATATGCTTTTTTGCATTATTCAAAAAATGTGTAAATTAATTCTATGTAAAATAAGAGGTGGAAATATGCATAAAAGGTTAAATAACAGCACCAGGCAGAATATGATGAAATGCCAAGTGAATGGTACAGACCATGTTTCTCAAATGGGAACCTAAGAAATCCTGAGCACCCACAATGTCTTTGAGAAATTTAGAATTTTGTTTAGCCATTCCAGTACCTAAATTTGTGTGCACAAATGCAAATTTTTGTTTATAAACCCACCCTCCAAGTGAAGGTCAACAGACAGCAGAACTAACTATCTAAATGCAGATTGCACCAAAGTTCAAATAGAGAAAACTAGTGGAAAAATTAAGACATGAAATGTACATGATGGTATTGTCATGAGGACAGAAAACACTTGAACCATAGCAGGATCAAGTCTTCAGTAGAGCCAAAATCATCTGAGGATGTCCCATTTCTGACTCCAGTAATCATTGGATTAGGTACCATTAAGATGCAGATTTCCACAACCTTGTTTGCAGAGGAACAAGTCAGTATTACAGAGAGATCAAGTGATGCTGCATCAAAGTTGAGTTTCCCTTCAGTAATGGGCCTTGATTATTTTAATTATCAAATCATTATCAGATAAAGCTTTGATGTTACCAATGCCAGTTTAGTTGAATATCATTAAATAAGCATTCTCTGCATTAATGTTATTATAGGCAGGTTAAGGTTAAAGTAAGACTACATATTTTCCATGATTAAACCCAATATCAGGGGTCTAGTTTCCACAAAAGAACATAATCCATCATATTTAAAATACATATTGTCAAATTAAATTTTATTGGTTATGTGGTTTTGGTGGTATGATATGGTTGTATCAGTGCTAAAAACACAGGATAAATGTACTGATTAATACATATAAAGTACTTGGTACATTCCCTGATCCATGTTCAGTAAGGGGTAGCTATTGTTATTTTGTGGAAAATGTATAGCAAGTTTTATTTTAGGTCATGTGTATGCAACCCTATTAGTACCTCTTACTTAGTATTCCATATTCTTAAAGTCTTTGTGCCTGGTTTTGTCCCTTCCTATGCCTACTATACTCTTATGTCATATAGCACTGAGTTCCCAGCCCTTTTCTTTAAAAGGTCTCTAAACATTACTCAAATGTCATAAACACTAAGATGGAAGGTAATTGCCAAGACATTCATCTTTGACTGGGGCTGCAGGAGGAGGGGGGTTCTAGGAAGAGAAAGGGCTTCTAAGAGGTGTTATCTCTTTCTATGAGACATTCAAAATTGCCTCATTACTGTGACAGAAACCTAAAAATGAGACACAGAAAAATAAAGCGCCTCATTCAAGCCCATTCATCAGGGCAGTGGAAAGGTTACTTCCTTGTTTAGTTCCTGGTCTCTGAGACTATGCGTCCTTTCTTTCTTCTCTCTTGTTGCTAAAGCCCCCCAATACATAGTACTTATAATTCTTTTGTCTTTGCATAATGTTTTTGGAGGTAAAAAGCAGGTGAGTATATTTGATAAGCAGTATTTCTTACCATATTTTTGATACAATATTATTTTTTTTCAGTTTGCTTTGAAAATTGACAATTATCATGATGTTGAATAGAGGTTAAAGGCAACATTAATTATCAGGGTAACCTGTGTATTTACATGAATGCTCGTTTTGATGACACATCCAACTCTTATTCGACATACACATCATCTCAATTGTGAGCATGAAGACTGTGTTGCTGTGGAAATGTTGACAGCGTAGCTTCCAATGTGCTTGCCAAAAAATTACATTTAAAAAAAATCATTAAGTGTTTAACACATCACATGTGTTTAAAAGCTACAAAGACTTAACATTTTAAAGGAAATTTATACATACTCATATGCTTGAAAAGGAATCTCATGTAAAATATATGTTGTGGAGGGTGGTGCCTATGGCTCAACAGGGTAGGGCTCCGGCTCCATATGCCAGAGGTGGAGGGTTCAAACCCAGTCACAGCCAAAAAAAAAAAAAAAAACCAAGCCTGAGAGTAGTGATCACTTGATCTTTCCTTTCTAAGCTATCCAGTAGGATATCTATGAGGGCCTTCCTTGTGCAAGGTGAATTAATTATAACTAGGAACTTTAAGATATACATATGTGTAAGGTGACCAGATTTTAACATTGGTAAAGCAGGACACCATGGGGGGGGGCGGGACCTGGGGGCAGGGCCTGACAACAATGCAAACTTTGATAAGCAGTTCTCAACAATTATTTGTTGTTATTAAGGTTTAACATTATAAAATTAACAAAAATAATATAAAATGCACATCCTGGTGAAATAGCCACATGGCAGCCGAAAACCGTATATACCCTTCCTGTTCTCCCATGTTCCCTAGCTTGTCATACATTCTTTCCAAAAATTGGGGCTTTTTTAAAACACCACAGGACGCAGGACAAATTGTTAAAAATCGAGACTGTTCTGCCAAAAGCGGGATGTCTGGTCACCTTACTCTAGGGGTGGGGGGTCTACTTGTTTGTTCCAGACAGTTTGGCTCCTTCTGAGCTAACTGTCCTTGCCTAGAAGCAAGGGAGGGAGCCAGTCTCCTTCTGATACCTTGCCCAGGAGGGGAGTTGGGAGTTTATATTAGCCTTTTCATTTCCAAATGAAGTTACATTAACCTCTTCATTCCCAAATGGAGTTACATTAACCTCTTCATTCCCAAATGGAGTTACATTAACCCTTTCGGCAGCCATATATTCCCTTCCCATTCTCCCGCTGTTCCCTAGCTTGTCATGCATTCTTTCCAAAAATCGGGACTCTATCAAAACACGGCAGGACACAGGACAAATTGTTGAAAATTGGGACTGTCCCGCCAAAAGTGGGACGTCTGGTCACCTTAATATGTGTGTATACAAATAATGTTTACATATGTGTGTACACACACACACACAGAGCAAGTATGGTCTTCTTGTAGGAGCTAAAAAATCTTTAGAAATTAGATTAGTGCTTAGAGCAAAAGGAAAGAATTCAAAAAAGGTATCATTGCAAACTGCAGCTCCATTGCCTTGCAGCCCTTCAGCATTCTGGTCACACTTCCCCTTTGGATCCTGACACCACTCAGAATTTCTTAGAGGTCAAAGAAGAGAAACTTTTTTCAGGCATTCTGTATTCCTAAATTCCTTGTGCCTGGACTTGGTCCCTTTGTATGCCTGTTAGCCTCTTTATACCAACTGCCCCCTCCACTCCCAGCCCCAAGAGTCATTCCTAGGATATCAAACCATCTCTGTCTTCAGGTCTCTCTCATTCCCTTGAATAGAGTTATATAAACTAAAATTATACCGATGTACGGCACCTCTGGAGAAGTTCAGATGCATCTAGAGACAGATTACTTCTCACTACTGCTTTCCTAAGAACTGTTTCAATCATCCCTTCAAGTTTTACTTAAATAATTGTTGGATAAAGTAAGGAATGCCAGTGTACCTTTTTCCTGAAAAAACAAAACAAAACAGTTTAACTGGAAAAAAAAAAGAAAGCAATCATTTAAAGTGTCTGAAAATTGTCCTAAGGGCGGATATATTCATTTAAGAAAATCTACTAAATCTCAATAAAATCTGTGAGAGTCTATGGCATTTGAGC
The DNA here is from genome assembly GCA_963575145.1 of Galago senegalensis. Taxonomy (NCBI): domain Eukaryota; kingdom Metazoa; phylum Chordata; class Mammalia; order Primates; family Galagidae; genus Galago; species Galago senegalensis. The sequence goes on along the minus strand of CAUYTI010159296.1, from coordinate 7,797 downwards.
TATGATCCAGTCCATTACCTCCACCCTTAGCTCCATGTTACAGCAGCTTTGCCCTAGGCATAAACAACCAAGAAAACAGGGACTCCTTCTCCCTCCAATCTCCAAGTCTGGGCTATTGTTTCATTTAGGAAAGGGCAGGCTGTTGGCATTGCTCATCCTGTCCCCCAGCTTCATATTGTAAAAGCTTTATTCAAAATGGGTGGGCACATGAGAACTAGTTTCCAGATCTCAAAGCTCACTACAATGCTTTAGCAATCCAGACAGTATGATACTGCATGAGAATAGATATATTGATCAATGCAATAGGAATTCAGAGTTCAGAAATAAGTCTTATATTTCTGGGGAATTGTTTTTGACAAGGATGCCAAGTGACAAGGATGCCAAGAAAATTCAATGGAGAAGCCATAGTTTTTGCAACAAAGGATGCTGAAACAACATCATGGGCAAAAAATAAAATAAGCAACTCACTTTATACACAAAAATCAGTTCCTAATAGATTATGAATCTAAATGTTAAAGTTAAAACTATAAAATTCTTAGAAGATGACATAGGTATAAATCTTTGTGACCTCAATTTAGAAATGACTCCAAAATTACCAGAAAGAAATAAATAAGCCTTCACTAAAATTAGAAAAAAATTATGCTGCAAATAATACCATCAAGAGAGTAAAGTGACAACCTATAGAACGGGGAAAAATATTACAAATCACATATGTGATAAAGGATGTGTTTCCAGGATATAAAAAGAACTCTCACCACTTAGCAATGAAAAGACAGAAACCCAATTTAAAAAATGAGCAAAGGATTTGAATAGAAATTTCTCCATCGAAGGCATAGAAATAGTCAATAAGATCATGAATAAAGTGCTCAAAATCATTAGTCATTAGGAAAATGCAAATCAAAACCACAATGAGATATCATCTCACAGGCACTAAGATGACTAAAATTACAAAAGGGCTCTAATTTCTAGATCTTGACAACACAATAGAACTGAGTGCCCTGGAATCTGGGGCTGATTTTGAGGACCTCTTATTGGGGCAAGTCAATACAGAGTCAGACTTGAAGTTAACATAGCAGAAAGGAGCAGATGAGAGGAAGATGCTAAACTGTCTTCTGGTAAAGCCCAGCATGTCTGAGCTAAAAGACTCTTGGATGAAAAATACTGGATACTGTAAGAGCTCCCAATACCAAAAGTGACCAGCTTCCCAGCTGATGTTTGGACCTATGACTAGTGAAGCCAGGACAGCACACTTTGGAGTATCTGTAACCAATGGTATGTAGACCACTAATAAAAAAAAATTTTTTTTTTTTTTTGAGACAGTCTCACTCTGTTGCCTAGGGTAGAATGTCACTAACATAGTAAGAGACATTTTATCAGATAGAAATAGCAAATACAACACATGATTAAGGATTAAACAGACTGAGCCACAGATCAGTGAAGAATCAGTGAAGGAGAAATCTCCATGAAACAAAAGCTATAGGCAATTCCAGGGAAGAACGATGGATTTTCATCCCAGCTGACTATAGAATTTGTTGTTATGGAAACAATTAGGTAATATTTTAATATATTATCTATTTTAACTTGATCCCTATTAATTTCTATTGCCAATGACCCTCCACCATAAAGACTGAGGCATAGATCACTTTGGGGAAGGGAGTATTGTAAGCCAACTGACTACAACAAAGATAATATTCAACCTTTTGATTTTAAAATAAACTTTTAAAAAGTGAAGAAGTAAAAAAAAAAAAAAATCAATAAAATCCTGCTGTTCAAATTCAAGAATCAGATCACTTCAGATCAAAAACAGTTTTCCTGGATTCAAAAATGTTGTCATGTAAGAATTCAAACTTATAAGTATTCAGACCATGGAGTTATTATCATATTAAATTTTATCAAAGTTGTTTTTCTGCCTGATAATTTTTCTCATTTATTCAGTTGTTGTGGTCAATTATACTAACTAATTTTTTAGTGTTTAACAAACTTTACATTCCTGGGACACATACAATACACAGGATGTCCCAAAGGTTGCCATAGGAGGCAAAATGGGAAATTGTAGCTATCTGTTCTTTTAATTATGAAATATTCATTACAAAGTTTTGCAAGATATTTATAAAATATTCTCTATGTGTTGTATACCACCTTGTAACATTTTATAATAAGATGGGTATTATGTTTTTGTCCATGCTTAGAAGAATACCCTAGTGAAGCCAGCTGGGCCTAGTGTTTTCTTTGTAAGGAGATTTTAAATTATAATTCATTTTTCATTTAGATTTTCTATTTCTTAACTTTAGTTGTGATTTTTAAGAAAATTGTTACAACAAATTTTTAAAGATTTTGGAACAAAATTGTTCATAAATTAAATTTTCTGATCTTTTATCTGCGGGATCTATAAATCTCTTTTTAAAATTCCTAATGTAAGTGGCTTTTCCCCTTTTTCTCTTGACCTGTCATGTCATTATTAATTTTATTAATCTTTTCAAAGAATTAACTTTAGGTCTTGCTAATCTATTAAATGTTTGTTATCTATTTCCTTAATTTCAACTCTTTATTACTTTTTTCCTTTTACTTTATTTAGATTTAATTTTAAATTCCTTTTCTAAATTCTTGAGAGAGATACTTACATCATTGATTCTCAGGCTTCTCATTTTCAAATATATACATTTGAGGCTATCCATTTCCCTCAAAGCATGCCTGTACCTGCATGTTACTTGTTTTGGGTTTTTTTTTTTTTTTTTGGATGTGTTCTATTCATGATCTTTCATTTCAATTTCTGTTGTGATTTCTTCTTTGAATCATGCATTGTTCAAAAGTTTATTGCTTAATTTCTAAAAATTTTGGAAATTTTTTATTTATCATCCAATTTTTTATTTCTAGCTTAATCCTGCTATGGTCATAGAACACACACTGATGTCAGTATTATGAAATCTGTTGAAATTTGCTTTTATCATGCAACATTTGGTAAATTTTGGTGGTTACTTCATGTATACTTGAAAACAAGATATACTCTATAGTCATTTGTTTTGCTGTTCTGTATATGCATAATACATCAAATTTTTTAGTCTCATGGTTTTCTGTACTTACTCATTACTTTGTCTGCTTGTTTTATGTTATTGAGAAAAGATAGGCAAAAATCTTCCTCTCTATATCGATTAGCCTATTTCTATTTTAAGATTCATTCCTATTGCAGGGATGTGAAAATGAGAAAAATGGGTAGCTCAGAATCAATGAAATATGGGAACATATTACACATTTGTATATACGAATAGTGTGTAAACTTTAAAGCCCAGTGGAGTAATAAAACAATTAGTGTACATGCTGCCCGATGGTTGGAAAGGGAACTTGCCAGATGTCTTAGGTTGAGTTTATGTTTCTTTGTTGGGGGGCGGAGAGGTAGTATAGGGACACAACAGGAAGGAATCTACAGTTTTCTTTAAATATCTTTTAGGCAAGATCAAATCCTAACCAGCTTGTTCTTTGCTTTTTTAACTGAAGGGCCTCACCCTGAAATCCTTTTCTAGGAAATGGAATCTCAACCTGGGTTTCCATGAACTGGGCTTCCAATGCACTGTGTCAGAAACACATATAAAAATAGGATGTCTTTATTATTTTATATGTCTACACAAATGTATATACAGTGTGTTTCTATATATAGAAGAAATGTTATATATATAGAAATTTATCTGGAGAAAATTTCCATCCTCTCACCAGATTATCAGAAGTGTCTGTCTTCTGGAAGGGAATATAGGCCACTGCTGGCAACCAGGGTAATTCCTCAGACAGAATACATTTTAACCCAAATGAGAGAGGGGCCCATGAGGGTACAAAAGGGCACAAAAGCCATTCCCTGTTCCCCTTGGACAGCCCCTTTTCTCAACCAGTTCAGTGCTTCTAAGATGTCTGTAGGTAGATAAGCACTTGAGGAACAGAAGTAAAAAGAAGAAAGAATATCAACAACCTTATTCTGTCCTACACTGAGGCATTAATTTCCTACTATTTTAAGAAATGAATATTAAGAGTAATACATCTTGGCACCTACTGTCTCATTGCCTGTTTTCCAATGTTATCTGTCCTCCTTGCCCATGTTCTTTCAGGAAGACAAGGTGAGTGACATAGGAAGATCATTCAAAAGAGATCATCTCCCCTTCTGAGGGCCCTATGGCTGAGGACAGTTCCCACCTGCTGTGACGTATGCATTCCACACCAGCTGCTCTGCAGCTTATGAGCAGTCAAAGAGTCCTGTGATCCCAGAGTGGTTTTTGATCCTGGATACATTTCTGCTGTGGCAACAATCCTAAAGAGATGGCTTAAGGCTAATCCTGGCTGTGATCTCATACTTTTTTCCAGATTTTATTTATAAACATTTCAGGATGACAGGGTCATGCACAGGAGGAAGACGGGAGTGCAGAGAGATTCAGAAACAGGAAAAACTAATTAAAGTTCAGTGACCTTTCCCAGGTGTATGTTTTCTGGACCTCAGACATAAAAAGCTGGATTAGTTGATTCCTTTCCCCCAAAGAAGTCAAGGAAAAATAAATGTGCCAAAGAGATCGACAAGGCTTACTGGAAGCAGAAAAAAAAAGACGAACTTCTCTGATTAGGTCATGTAGAAATCCAATTAAAAAAAAAAAAACACAACTACCAGTAAAAGGGCACTTTTAAATCCAACTAATGTGGAAAATTATGTAAGCTTTTAAAATATTATCTTACAAATTTGAGATATATACTTTTAAATGTCTTGAGTTCAACCCAGTTTTTGAGTTACTTCCTTCCAGTTAAATAATAACTGTCTAAATTTTGTATTTTACCCACTAGGCTGGTAGACATTCCCAGTTCTATTATCTGATCATGTTTTAACCAAATGCCTACAGTCAGACTGTTATGCAATGATCCTGCAGATCCTAGAGATCACGTGTTATCTGTAGATAATACATTATATATTTTGCTAACTTAAAAATAAGCTAACAAAATGTTAAAAAGGAAAAGGAAAATATCACATGTAATCTTTCTCATAGCTTTTTAAAAATAAAACCCATATTTTGTAGCGTTGTCATCATACTATAATTATGACTTTTTTCACTTAGCATTATATAATAAGCATTTTCTTGCTGCTGTAAGGTTTTATAATTATTATTCCAATAATTCTAGAATATTTTATCTAATTGAAATCTAAATGAATAATCTTTATGAGACATTATTTTATAGTTTAAAAAGTAGAAAATCCTCTCATGAATATTTATATAAATGCATTTACATTATTTTCTAACAACAAATTCTCACAATTACTGGGACAAAGGGCATGGCTATAACTCTTGACACATATGCAAACACTTGGTGCATACCCAACGTCAATTTTCTTCTTGCTGAGAACCTTGTTTTTATTCTAAGTGTCTATCTTTTGTACTTAACCATATACTTCAGGGAAAAGTGGCCCCCTCTTCAAGCCCAATAGTTAGGAAAAGCCAGTCATCAGTATTGTCATTTCCTTTGTCAGTGATTAGATTAGAAAAGAGAATGTGACTCTGTTCTGTCCAGTAATAGGTGACAGAAAGTCTGAAGAGATGATTTCAGGGAATTGTTTGTTATATTTTTAGAACAGTTTCAAGGATAAGATCATCCCTTCTTTCTTTTCCCATCCTGGTCATAGATGGGCAAGGCTGGATGCCTGGAACTGGAGCGGTCATCATGTGAGGATGGAAAGAACCAACTTCCAGAAAAACACAGAACAAAACTCAGTCCTCGGAACCCACTGAGCCTCTACATTAACCAACCCTTGAACTTCTTTCTTTCTAGAATTTTTACCATCTGAAATTACAGAGGTTTTTTTGTTTGTTTGTTTAAGTCAATTGAGTTGTCCTTTTCACTATGTGTAACTATAAACTTTGAAAATTATTAATCTTACAGTGTAATTAGTTTCCAGAGGGTTACAGCAATTCTTTTTATCAGCAATGTGATGATACTTCTGTTTCATTGGTATAAAGATATATACAAACATACATATATACAAACACACATGCACATATGCATGTATATGAACTGATGGAATATATGTTTAAATTTTGCTAAATTAAATTTGGTAAATTTAAAATATGAGCTCTTTAGTATTTTTCTGCAGTTTTGTTATTTCTGAGTTCAATAACAAAGTTGTACGCTAATGTTAGGTTTAAAGATGCAATGCTCTTACTACCACTAGAGCATAGAGTTGTTTTTGATGTGCTGCCATAGGAGTGGATTATTTGCCCTATTTGCAAAGATTTGAGTAATCTTATCAGACATAAGATAAGAAGTAGAGGACAAATTGAAATAAGAACCCATTTTATTAAAAAATTCGTGGTACTAATACAGCTGTCCAGCTTTTAATCATTTTATTTTTCATTGCTAATAGCTATAATTTCCACATCTGTTTAGAGGTTCACGTTAAAAGGAGAAGATGCTCTTCTTAATTACTGCTCATCTCTTGGTGAGCAGTAATTGTATAAAAATAAAGTTTAGATTTCTTTTATTTGGTAGTAACTATATTCCTGTAATTCATTTGAATTATAATTTGAAAACTTTTTGAACAGAAAATTTCTAATATTTTGTATCACAACTGCATCTGTTTGGCAAAGATCAGAATTTAAGAAATTATTAATAACAAGAGGTAGGTATTAAATAGATATTACCCAACATGATAAGTAAATGTGATAGAACTTAAAATGCTTCTATCCTTCTGAGAAAAAAATAGGAAAAAATATAAATAGGTAAAATAGTTTTGTTATTTTATGTTCTTTATTGCTTGTGGTACAAAAACATCTTCATGGATAGTTAAATACATTAAATACTCTATTGCAGTGGTTCTCAACCTGTGTGTCATGACCCACAGGAACTGTATTAAAGGGTGACGGCATTAGGAAGATTGAGAACCACTGCTCTAATGGATACTTAATGTATGCCTATAACACTTGAGTAAAAGACAAATATTACAATCAGTGTTTCCAAACTGCAAAGTATAATAGAGACATGGAATGAGAAGGGACAGAGTCATACCTGGATGTAGCCATTGAAGGCTACCTGCTTTGAGGAAGAGAAAATTATCTTGTCCAATCATGCTAAAGTTCTAAGATTCTTTGCAACACTTAGGATACACTATTTCCTACTTCCTACCTTTTTCCAAATTCAATTAACATGGTTTGAGGCTTCCCAGTCCAGGCAGATAGGTTTATCTACCAGCTAAGCACATGGGAGGCTTAAATGGTACCCAAAGAGACATGTCAGCCTTCTCTTATCGAAGAGGAAAGAGCCCTGGCTCCAGGGAGTGGCTACCATCCTTTTTGTTTCTGGGTTTGGATCACATCCCAAAAGATATAACCCCATACAACATCATTCTAAAACTGAAATCCCAAAAGATTAAAATCCAGAAACTCTAAAATTATTAACTTCAATAATCTCTGAAATAACAATCACAAGATAGTTGTATCACGTTAGGCCAGCTCCTAGGGACTATCTCTGTGCAATTATCCACAAGCTGTAACACACTTACTCATGTGTGGAATATTCTTTTTAGTTTTTTTCTTTTCCTGTTTTAGTTTTTCCTTTCCCTTTCTTTTCTTTTCTTTTCTTTTCTTTTCTTTTCTTTTCTTTTCTTTTCTTTTCTTTTCTTTTCTTTTCTTTCTTTCTTTCTTTCTTTCTTTCTTTCTTTCTTTCTTTCTTTTTCGTTCTTTCTTTCGTTCTTTTTTTTGTTCTTTCTTTCCTCTTCTTCTTCTTTTTTTTTTTGTGTATGTTAAATTGTCAGCATTGTTTTTTTTTTTTTTTTACAATTTT
>CAUYTI010159289.1:0-63469 GCA_963575145.1 Galago senegalensis | reverse complement strand
TCAGAACCAAAATTTTGTTGATTCCAGGAAGGTAAAGTAGGCTTAACATTTGAAATTAAAAACATTTAATTTTTCATGTTAACAGAATATAGGAGATAAAGCATCTGATGATTCTCAGAAGAGATAATCAGAAAAGCATTTAATAAAAGGTATCACCCATTCATAACAGAAACTCTCAAGAAATTAGAAGTCAACTTGCATAGCCAGAAAGGGCAATTACGAAAACCCTACCACAAATATCTTTAGATGGTGAAATGTTGAAGGTTTATCCTTTTAAGTTTGGGGATGAGAAAACAGTGCCGCTGTGACAATTCTTCCTATCCAGTCTAGAAGATAAACAAAAATTAGGAAAGACGTAACACTGCTGTTATTCATGAGGACATGATTATACACATAAAACTTCAAATGTATTTATAGATAAATTATTTTAAAAAATTTTACATGGTTACTGAATACAAAATCAGTATATAAGCATCAATTATCAGTAAACAAACTTTTCCAGATACTTTAAAACTAATACTTTTGAAGCAGCATTTAACAAGCAAAATATATAAAAAGATATTGAATAACAATGGGCATGGCCTCTATGTAGAAAGCTATCGAACTGCAATGAGAAGAATTAGGAATGACTCAACATGCAAACAGATTCATCACACATCTGGGTTCGAAGCCTCAGTTATTTCACTTCTCTCCAAACTGATAGAGTTGATGAAATTCTAATCAACCCCCAAGTGTAAGTGTGTACATGTGCGTATGTGTGCTTTAGTGTGATATAACAAATCGCCTCTAAGATTTGTATTGGAAGGGCCCCAAATAAGCAAGATAATCTTTAAAAACAAAGTGGAAAGAATTAGTATCCCAGATATGAAGCTTTATGATGGAAAAGTAATCAGACATTGTAATATTTGTGCAAGGGTACTTAAAAACCACAAGGACAGAACCATTTAATAGACTTTCAACCATTTCAATGGTAGATTAGTGACAAAGGTGACACTGAAAAGCAGTGACACAGAGACTCTTAAATATATAGGAGGAGTGAACTGGATAGTCATATGAGAAAAATAATAAAGTATGATCTGCGTCTCACAAACTTAAAACTCCTGTGTAGGTTGGTTAGAGATTTAAATGGGAAAGACAAAGATCCTGGAAGGTATGAGAGCATCTTGTGTGCTGGTGGCACAGGTGAAGGTGTTTAAACAGGGCACCTGCTACACTAGTTGTACAGGAAAAGGCGGTTAATTTGGAGTACATTACCCATTGATCCATGAATGGGTCAATAAATTGTGGTATATGTACACCATGGAATACTATGCAGCCATTAAGAAAGATGGAGACTTTACCTCCTTCAGGTTTACATGGATGGAGCTAGAAAATATTCTTAGCAAAGTATCTCAAGAATGGAAGAAAAAGTATCCAGTGTACTCAGCCCTACTATGAAACTAATGTATAGGTTTTATAGGAAAACTGTAACCCAATTTTAGCCCAGGAATATGGGGAGAGGGGAGACGGAGGGGAGGGGAGAGGAGAGAGGAGGGTGATTGGTGGGATCACACCTATGGTTCATCCTATAAGGGTACATGTGAATCTCTCTAAATGCAGAATATAAATGTCTTAACACAATAACTAAGAAAAACACATGAAGGCTTTGTTAACCAGTTGGAGGAAAGTATTTCAAACTGTATACAGAAACAATACACTGTACTCCATGATAGTATTAATGTACACTGCTATGGTTTAATAAAAAAAATTTAGAGTACATTAAAATAAATCATTAAAAGACTACAAAGAAAACAAGAGCTAGTTATCAGACTGTTCATATTTTCTTTTCTTTTTTTTTTCCCCTCTGGGGATAATCTCTTTTATTTAAAGCCAACTGATCATAAAGCCGTTCTCTCATGTGTTATTTTTACAGCATACAATTTATAGCCAGCTACTTAGACTTACAACACATCATGAACGAATTTTACGTGGCTTTTAATGAGATGTGATTTTAATGGCACTCAGTTACTCCACGCTGTGTAGGTACCATAAGTTTTTATTCATACAATTTTTGGAGTTCTACATTTTTCCTTTTTTAAAAAACAATGTAAGTGACACTGGAATAAATATATTCCAGCACGTAAATATATTTGCATTATCCCTGACTTCCTCCTTAGGAAAAACTTCTGTAAGTAGAATTGTTGGTTCAGAAAGGTTCAGTCTGGAAATTCTTCCAATACTGAATTCTTCTTTGGAAAATTTGCACTGATTTGTAGTCTCCCTGGTAGTCATGTTAGTGGATCTTTATAACATAGTTAAGGAAACACGCTGTTATGTTATTTTTAATACATTGACTGCCACACTAGAAAAAAATCTTCCTTGCAGACATGGTATTTTATTAGGTCAAGATAGGTCAACAGAGGTGTGAGTTATATATATGGCTCAAACCTAGTATAAATTAAATAGAACTCCTGTGGCAGTTAATGTGTTAAACGTTTTAGAGACCTCAGTTCATCTTGGGGTTTAGTGTTCTTGATGTTATTTTATTCTTTTGCATTTGTCATTTTATTTGTGTATTTACCCCTTTTATTAATTTTTAATTAAAATCATAACTGTATACATTTGTGGGGTACAGTGTGATGATCTGATATACGATGTGGAATGCGTAAATTAAACTGATTGACATAGCTGTCACCTCACCTACTTTTTGTACTAAGACATTAAAATTTACTCTTAGTTATTTTGAAATATACCCTTGTATTGTGCCCATTAGGTGAGAACCCATCAAATGCCCTCCCTCCTCCCACCAATCGCCTTCCCCCTTTCCCCTCCCATCTCTGCTCCTTCCTCATCCGTCCCCTTTGCTAGACTCTAGTTGGGTTTTATCATTAGTATGAGTGTGTATTTCTGTATTGGTTTCATAATACTGTTGAATATATTGGATACTTGTTTTCCCATTCTTGAGATACTTTACTAAGAAAAATGTGTTCCAACTCCATCCAGGTAAACATAAATAATGTAAATGTCCATCTTTTTAATTGCTGAATAGTATTCCATGGTTGTCACATCCCACCGCTGCCACCGCTTATCAGGGCCTGGGACTGGCCAGATCTCAGGCCCGGCTTAGGTAGGTTCCAGACTCAGACCCACTAAGCTACCTTGCTCAGGTCTCTTAGGTGCCTGAGGGCTATCTGCTTTAGCTGGAGAGAGAGAATGTCTTAGAGAGAGTAAAGCTGTCTTCTTAGAATACATCTTAGTCTTTAGCAGAGTTTAGTGATCTTCAGCAGAGAGATGCCATGCTGGTGTTCTGTAGGTGAGAGAGGAGACAAAGTCAGAGTAAGCAGGTCTGTGATAGAATGCACATGCTTCCAACTGCCTTTTCCTCCAGCCTAATAAAAGGCTGATCTCGTGCCTCTCAACACAACAAGAGTAGAGATTGCCAATTCACCAATGCTCTCATCTCGTATCTCATGAGCTCTCATGCTTGTCAGGAGAGCTAAATCCCTCTCCATGCCCTTCCCACCAAAGTGTTCCATTATTGAGCTGTACAGGTATTTCTTTTAACTCTCACTCCTCCTAGCCACAGGCTATCCAGGCTGCTATACCTAGTATACATATGCCACAACTTGTTAATCCACACACGGGGTGATGGGCATTTGGGTTGCTTCCAGGACTTGGTAATTATGAATCGAGCTGCAATAAACACTACTAGGTATCTGCTAGAAGAGCAAAAATTAGTTTACTGCATTTGTCACTTTAATACATCTTTTCACGTTTAAAACGCTTTTATTTAAAAGTGAATCAGAGATGCTCTCAGCAGTTACATTTTTATGTTCTATGTATACCTGTTTAAAGGGCTGTATTATAGTGTTAATTGTATAAATAGGTGTGAAAATGATGGAATTGTTTTAAAAATCTATATTTACAAAAACATGCAGTATCATTATAGTCACATAAAACATTCAAAGGAAGTTTAGAAAATAATATACTCAGTGGGTATTATTGGGTTATGATACTGTCTAGTTACTTGTTTTACCTTCTTTACCTCAAATAATTCTATAGGGCTGTGCTATTATTTGTTAATAATTAAATGATAAATGTAAATCAAAATATTGAGTAAAATTCAGTCTACTGTCAGCAGGTCTACTTTTTTTTTGGCCAGGGCTGGGTTTGAACCCATCACCTCCGGCATATGGGTCCGGCGCTGCTCAGTAGATCTATCTACCTTTTATGCGGCCAGCCATCTTTTAAATGGCTCAACTGAGTTGAACAGATAACTAAGTGGACTTTTCACAATTTCCCTAATGTGTTTCTTGCCACCTAATTCAAAACTTATTTCTAATGCTTAGGAAAAAAATACAACATCTACTGCCCATTTTTAAATCAAGTTATTTACTTTTTGTTGACTTACAGAAGTCCTTTATATATATTCTGGGTATTAAATCCTTAACAGCCACGACAGGCGAGTATTTTCTCACATTCTATGGGCTGCCTTTCACTTTGTTGATTGTGTTCTGTGCACAGAAGTTTTAAGTTTTGATTTAGTTCAGTTTATTGCTTTTCACTTTTGTTGCTTGTGCTACATTACGGATGTATTGCCAAAATCAGTGTCATGAAACGTTTCCTTATGTTTTCTTCTAAGAGTTTATAGTTTTAGTTCTTCTGTTCAGATAATTTGTATAGGTAATCTAACAATATACTGGGTTTTAATGAAAGCAAATCTCAAATGCAATTCTGTCAAAAACACAGATATTCATTAAACACACAAAATTAGCAGGTGCAAGAATTCACTCAAGCTTTCCAGAGGGGTCTTAACCTTGCTACTTGAGTAGATGCTTGACCACCCTTTGCGAGAAAGGCTCATGTGATACAGACACGAAGAAGGCAAGTTTCCCTGCCTAGTTGTTGGCACCAGGCAAAGAGACATCCTCCTAAACTCGTGGTTGAATGTAGCACCGACAGGGTTATGCCTTAATGTCATCCCTTGACTGAGTCTTCACCTTTTCCCATACAGGAATGTTCTCTCCTGTTGTAGACAGTCTACTTACCTTGAATTCCTTCAGGTTCTCCAGTGAGACCAAATGCTAGACACAATCATGTTAATATTTAAATAAGCCACTAAGGTCACCAATGAAAAGCCATTTCTGATATTCAACACGCTACATAGAGAAGCCTCTGGTGTTGATCAAGATATGAATGAATGGCTGAAAGATAGATGAATAACTAGAGTGCTTGGCTGGGTCTGAAATGAGGCCCTCGTGATGCGATCCTAGCTAACTCTGGGAACCTGACCTCTCAGTTAAGGCCAATGACTGTTGCTAAATGGAAAGGTTAGACTAAGTGATCTAAATGGTACATCAACAGTAAATAAATCACAGGAATAGCAACATCTGTCTATTGGTTTCACTCATTTTCTTTCTAGACTTAATAATCATAGTGTGTTTTTTGTTTTCTGTCTTGTCTATACTGTACTTCTCTCTGTGTTACTTTGTGTTGATCAGAGGTATTAGGGAAAGATACCCAAATATAAAGTACTTTGTGTTGATCAGAGGTATTAGGGAAAGATACCCAAGTAGGAGAAATGCTGCAAACTTGGGGCATGAATATATTGAACACATATAACTTAAAATGATCCAACTTGTTATTCCTAAATCCTAATGAGATTTCTGAGGTGTTTGTAGGTCTTTATGTGGGGTCCTTGGTGAGCTGTACAGTTTGATTCCTGGCTCTAGAGATCTTTATAATCCACCTTCTCACTCTGTCTAGATTGTTGTTTTGCATCTGGCAAAGCCTCTCTTGGCCAGAAGAGTTTTAGCTAGTGCTTTTATTCTCGGCAGGTTGACTTACTTTTTCATGGTGTCTCTCTCGCTTTCCACACTAGACCCCAGATAAGTCAGTTTCCTGGGCTTTTTGTTGTCAAAAGCACAGATGCTCCTATTGCCAATTGGTGTCCAACTACATATGATGTTCCCACAGGTGTATAAACAATTCTTAAAAGAACATCATATTCAAATGAGTTTATAAGGGTAGCTCAGGGTATTCTCTGATTGTCTGGATCACCTGACCTTAGAATTCCCTGTAGTCCTACATAGCACCTCGCCCTTCAAAGAAAGAGATTTAGATTTGGGTGGTGCCTGTAGCTCAAAGGAATAGGGCACTGGAGGTGGCGGGTTCAAATGTGCCCTGGCCAAAAACTGCAAAAAACAAAACAAAACAAAACAAAAAAACTGAAAAAGAGACTTAGATTTTACTATAGAAAAAAGTGGAGATGAGTAGGGTTAAAAAAAAACAAAACACCAAAGACTGTGGACAAATGTGTATCTTAGTAATTTACATTGAATAGTATAAAATACTATTTTAATGTCTTATGTGGAAGCTTATGTGCAATTTAAAATAGTTTACTGGTAAACTAATTTGCACACGAACTTTATGGCCACCCTGTATGTAATTTACATAGGAATGATTTTGCCATATGTCAGTCAAGTTTTATTTTTTCATCATTGAATTTATAGCATTTAAACTTTTTTTTTTTTATTTAGCAAGATCAACTTTACACCTGGGCTGCTGTTAGTCAACCCACACACTCCCTGGATTACTCTGAGGGGCAGTTTCCCAGACGAGTCCCATCTGGGTGGCCATCATCGTCTAAGCCTCCTGAAGAAGAACACAGGCCCATGGATACCGGAGCAGGTAGGAGACCAGGACAGTGAATGAATGATCTGCAAGATGATGCATGTTTAAAACACTGCTTGCTGCGGGTAGTGAGTCTGTTTCTCTTCTAAGTATTTTTTAGAGGATAATCTTCATATAAACCAATTAAAATCGCATCGCCAAGAGACTTGTTAAGTCAAAGATTCTTTTGCCCCACTTTCAGGCTTGCTGAGTAAGAATTTTAGGGACAGAACGTTGGAATTCTCCAACAATTACGATATCTACTAAAGTTGGAGAACTGCTACCACCAGACGTCCAGCAGGAGCCACTGCTGGAGACAAGCTCTACAGCCTGCTTGGACTAAGAGAGCCCCAAAGTGGAGGCATTTCTATCTGTCATCTTTGAAGGAGTGGTGGCCAGCTTACCACGTCCCTTTGAATCTCTTCACTTTCATGTAGAGGATTTTTCTGTTGGTTTCTTTTGATGCTTTTCTTAGTTCTTTCATTATTTTCAGAGATAACTAGGAGAGGCAAGGTAGAGAGTTTTATTAAATCTCAGTTTTAAATAATAATTTTTTAATAGCATAGCATTCAGATGTGATCTATTTTCAATTTTAATTTTGAGTTCTTCTTTTCATTTCATTCTTTTGTTGTTGTTGATGCTTTTGGCCAAGGCCAGGTTTGAACCTGCCACCTCCGCATATGGGGCCGGCACCCTACTCCTTGAGCTACAGGCACTACCCATCTTCTATTCATTTCTTTCATTGTCTGAAAGTATTTTGAGTTGCTGACTGGGAAGACAGCATGAGATAAGCATCAGCTTTATTTGTAGCAGTTCAGGTGATCTCCAAGCCCAACGCTAGGAAAACACTTTTCAGAATAGAGAGTCATGATTATGTTATAAAACTTTAGGGACTTTGGTTGCTTTATTCCCTGTTTTCCCCTCATTTTGATGTCATAAATCCCTGACTTCTTCTTGATTGATTGACCATGAATAAATATTGACTTTTCTGATGATGGGAGAAAAGTAAATTAAAGGACATCATTGCTATTCATAGGATTTCCCCCCCCCACACACAGGTTTTCCTAAATGGTAACATAAGTAGTAAAGTTAAGAATTTTGATGTTTCTTTCTGATTGGCTTATAGAGAGGAAGAGCATCATTAAAATCTTCATTTGGATTTATAGCAAAAGTGGATAACATGGGAGCCTGGAGCTTTGTCATCTTAGACAAATTTCTTAACTACTGTACTCAGTTTTATCATTTGTGAAATGGTGATGAGCCCCGCTACTGCACAGGCCTATCTTAAGGATTGTATGACATTATGTAAAGTATTGGCACTCAGAACGCAATACCTGGCTGACTGCATTTACTGTTATTATAATTATTGTTATTTCATGTTATTTTCCTCATGAGCTCCCTTCAAAACTAATCATCCAAGTGGATTTTTATTCCAGGCTCCTGCCTGGGGTCCAGTTACGGTAGCCTAGCCTCATATTTTTATTCCAGTCTCTAGAGCAGCAATTCTCAACCTGTGGGTCACGACCCAAATGACCCTTTCACAGCGGTTGCCTAATATCAGATATTTACACTATGATTCATAACAGTAGCAAAAATTACAGTTATGAAGTAGCAACAAAAATAATTTTATAGTTGGGGATTACCACAATGTGAGGAACTGTATTAAAGGGTTGCAGCATTAGGAAGTTTGAGGACCACTGCTCCCGAGGGATACGTTTATGCCTTTCTTCTTTCCATCAATGCTATAAAAGGGGGCCTGCACTTGACCTTGAATCTCCCTTTTTTCAAACCCTGCCGAGTGTTCACTATGTGGGCTGTACTCCCTGTGAAACGTTCTATGTAGGACTCTGAGTTGATCATAACACAGAAAACAATTGATCTAAGAGCAAGGCAGAGTTCCTTAAAGCAAAGGTTTTTAGAGATGAGGGACTTCTAACATCATAGCAACTGAAAAGAAAACAAGTGAGTGAAAGTACTTTTAGTTTTCAAAGAGAAGCACAGAACTAAACGTAATGATCCTATATATACATTGTTCTATTTGTTTATGTTAAAGATCATTTATTGGCACGAAATTCCCAGATGTAGTGTTAGTAGAATTAGCTAATTACCTGGCAGTCCCTTTTAATGGTTCACATCCTGTGTTTTGTGTTGTAAATGAGGGTGACAATTTCATGTGTCTTGTTCCCTATTATATCTTCTTCACCTTTTCTAACTGAAACATTTATATTATATACTAAAATTTTAGGGTACTCTAAAAAATATTATGTAACATTTTATGTTACTAGTTACTGGAGGGGCACTGATTAGAAGTTAATTGAAAGTGATAATCTGTATCTTAGTTTGGTAAACCGTGGTAGTTGGGATTGATACCAGGAAAGTTGTCACCTAGTTCTTTTTTTTTCCTTTATGATGTGATGTAGCTTGCAAGATGCTAGAGAAAGTAATTTTTAATGCAATAACTTGTCTCCTTTTAAAATATGCATTCTTGAAGAGGATGATGAGGGTAAGTAGAAAATAATTTCACTTGAAACTTGTCTTTCTTCAGTTGCCTCGTTGTAAACCCCAACAGTCATTGAGTATTCCTTGGTTCAAAGCGATCTAATGGTACTTTCTAACCATTTCCTGCTATGACTCCATGATATTCCTTTGCAAAGACATTTCCATAGGGCAGTCTCATTCCCAGAGAGCCAAACCATACTCTCTTCCAGTCAGTCAAGAGTGAGAATGTCAATATGCCAGGGAAAATCTTGCCTAGATTCTCCTGTTCTGTATAAATTGCAAACTTTAATACTATAATTAATAATAGCAATACTATTTGCAGTACACTTAACTGATGGCTACTTAACTATTGTGTAGTGACATGGTTAAAATGTGGTGTATGCAACGCCTGGCTTCTTTTAATTTTAAGTTAAAAAGTTTGACTATGGGCGGTGCCTGTGGCTCAAAGGAGTAGGGCACTGGCCCCATGTACCAGAGGTGGTGAGTTCAAACCCAGCCTCTGGCCAAAAGAAAAAAAAAAAAGAGTGTGATGACTTTTTTTCTTTTTGAAGAAGAGAGACTTACAGATTCAACTTAGAAAACTGAGAAAAATGTTTTCAGCTGTTACGAATTCTCTTGTCCAACTGATTCAGATTCCTGGTGCTCCCTCTTCTGCCTTGCTCAAGCATTATCTCACTTTGATTTTTCCATGATCTCTTCTGTGAAAGAGGTTTCTCTCCATCTTTGCATATTGATGAAGGAACTGACCTTTTATTATATGCATGTGGAGGCCAAGGTGAGGTCTGGGTGCCTCTCCTCACCAGGAGTAGAAGAAGGGCTGCAGTCTCCTGGGACCCTTTGTTCCTGTCTTTCTGTGCACTTGGCACTCTGTCATGCAGATGGGCCCCACCTGTTGAAGTCTACAGAATGTTTTCTAGAAGGATAAAAAGCCTGGTTGGAAAAAAAAAGTTAGGAAGTAGTAATATGCTCCAAGGCAGAGGTCTTCAAACTTTTTAAACAAGGGGCCAGTTCACTGTCCCTCAGACCGTTAGAGGGCCGGACTGTGGGCCCTGGGACGAGTTGGCTGCTAAGCAGGACAGGCAGAGGCAGCAAAAACACCTGGTGGGTCGGATAAAAGTCCTAGGTGGGCTGCACATGAGCATAGTTTGAAGATGTCTGCTCCAAGGGTTGGTGGCAGAGACTGATAAGCAAACCTTTCCATTTATCTTGTTTTGTCTTTATCTTGTCTCTTCATTTTCCTTTATCATACAGTACACCTACCCACCCACTCTGGGTATCCTGGTTCTGGAGTCCCATGACATTTTATGCACATCTCTGCCATTTGAATCATTTATAAAATACATTGTTCTTGTATCTGCTTATGTGTACATGTCTTCTTGTGGATACCCAGCATTTTAAGATTGTTTGATTTTCTTGGAAAAAAATCTAAATAAATTTAAAAAATCTACTTAGCACATGAATGCAGGATTTGAGGGAGAGTTTTGTCTCTGTGCTAAAACAGTTCATGGGTTATTTTAGGGGCTCAATATCAAGTGTCAAAGGCCTTCAATAGACTCACACAAAAATCAAAGCCGTAATTAGCTTGAGTTTGCACCTTCATGGCGAGCCAGAAGCAGGGTGTATAGCTGTGAATAGGGACTTGATCCTTGGTTGTTTCTTTTACGGGAAATCAAGTCCCTTATCTATGTTTGAACATGTGAATGGCTAAGAGAGTGAACAGGATTGAATTTAGAAAGATAACTTAAGTACAGAAACTCCTAGAAAAAAACATATGGGACAAAATCTGGTAGAAAGATGGTAGGAACGTTTTATATAGAAATTCTTAAAAAGAAAAAATCTGGTTATGTGCTGGCTGAATGAATTATAACTCACCATTGTTCCCAAAAAAGATTTGAGCAGCTTATACATATCTAAGGCATACAAAAATTTACAGAGATACATAGATCAAAATAAAGAGATTTTAGGATAGAACAATAAAAAGAAGCTGAGATAAGCTGTAGTAGAACACTGAAATGTATTACACAAGGATCTGCAAGTACGGTTGAACCTCTAAGTTGACCACCCAAGGGACTGTAACCAGCTGAGGTGGTCAAGGTAAGGAACCAGGCCTCCTGTACTGATATGTACATGGGGTGCGTGTCTAGTCTATGCAAATTAGTCAACTTGAAGAGGTGGTCAGTGCGGGGAAGTGGTCAACTTTGGAGGTTATACTGTATTTAAAGGCAATTGGAAATTGACCTCTCAGGTTCAAAGCAGAATGGGGAATGTGAACAATTCTGTCTCATTCTCAGAGAACCATCTTTCAGAGAAGCACGCACCTTCTCTGGCCGCTAGGAGAATATCTAGGAGAAATGTCTCTAATGGCTTCTAAGAAAAGACATTCTGTGTGATGTAATTACACATACTCATTTCTGTGTGTTGTGCAAACGTTTCATTTAACATATGTTTGACTGAGATAGTGCAGAAATTCTCTAAGGGGCCCAGAGACAGTTGGTAGCATTCTCTCTCTCTGAGCTTCTCGTTTAATCAAGGGATAAAATGTATTAGAATAGGTAGACTGTGTCTCCTACAGATAAATTCTCCATTTTCAGCATAGATAGACATAAATATGAGGTGGACATAAAATTTGCATGCAACTTACTATGGTAAACTATTTTAGATTGCACACAAACTTTATGTGCACCTGTATATGTGTGTGTATCTCTCTCGATATATTATAAATTTGGCCCACAGTTTCCCTTTAGCTAGATAAAGCCTGGATGTGGACTTGTTTTGTTGGCAATCAGGGGCAGATCCTCCATGCTAGTAAATAATCAAATAAGTATAACCCAGGATTGGCCTCATTTAGGAAAATTAAAGTGTTTAACCCCAGCTTCATTTGTGGAAGAACATAGTATGTCAGAATTAAAAATATCTACCATTTATTAGCCAGCTTCCTATTTAAGTGATGTTTAATGAATTCTCTTTCAATTAAAATTGGCTAGATTTGAATCAAACGTATGTATACCATTAAAGAAACTGTAATTTAATAATTTTATATAATTGTGTTTTCACTTAAAATGTAAAGCTACTTAGAGACCATTAAATTCATTTTCAGGAGGCATATTCTGTATATTTTAAATGGATGATTTAATTTATTTTCTCATATTAGCGGAAAGGCTTCCCCTCATTTTCTTATTGTCCTTTCTCTATCAAGACATAACTCATCCACGTATGCTTGGTCATGAGTCATAGGCTGATTTTGTGATGATAAATCACTCCTGAAACATTTGGAATTGCAGAGAGCTCAGAATTTTATGCACAGACTTTTATGGGGTATCTTTAAAAATCAAGTCTTTAAAGTTTTATCAGGATTTTTTTTCTCCCTCTTTACTTCACAGTGATTTTTTGAAAATTTCCAGTTTTCTTTTCTTTCTTTCTTTCTTTCTTTTTTTTTTTTTTTGCAGTTTTTGGCTGGGGCTGGGTTTTAACCAACCACTTCCCGTATATGGGGCTGGTGCCCTACTCTTTTGAGCCACAAGCACTGCTCAAAATTCCAGTTTCTTAATTTTAAGGATGAGTGAAGGAGGTGAAAGTTTTAAATGTACCCCTGAGAGTGCTCTATCTTGGCTGCCCTTTAAAAATAACCATTCTGGCTTGGCGCCTGTGGCTCAAGTGGCTAAGGCACCAGCCACATATATCTAAGGTGGTGGGTTTGAATCCAGCCCGGGCCCACCAAACCACAATGAAGGCTACAACCAAAAAATAAAATAGGCATTGTGGCGAGTGCCTGTAGTCCCAGCTACTTGGGAGGCGGAGGCAGGAGACTCACTTGAGCCCAGGAGTTGGAGGTTGCTGTGCGCTGTGATGCCACAGCACTCTACCCAGGGGACAGCTTGAGCCTCTGTCTCAAAAAAAAAAAAAAATAAATAAATAAATAAAAATAACCATTCTAGTTGGTGAATAGTTGAGGAGAGTGTTAGCCAGTCCCAGAGCTGGGTTTAAGGCTGTTCTCAAAAGGGCCCCTGGTCCTGGGAGAAGGACAGTGTGAGTAACAGGTGCACTGGAGTCTGCATGACAGGTGATCACTTTTACTTAGGGAGCTCTGTGAATGTTACAACTCAGCTGAGTTGTCCCATCCACGTGCCAGTGACTCTAGTGGCCCTTCCTCAGAAGCCAGTTCACTTACCATTTGCTCCTCACCCCTGACTTAACTCCCTGGCCCTACGCTGCCACTCCTCAGGCTTCCCTACTTTCTCCTTCCTGGACCATCTTTCTTCTATTTTCTTGCTTGCTTTTATTTACTCTCTATTATTTTTTCTCCTTAACCTGTATCTTTCTTTTCTCTCTTAGAGGTTCTCATGCATCTCTCTCTTTATTGATTTATTTTTATTTTTATTTATTTATTTTGCAGTTTTTGGCTGGGGCTGGGTTTGAACCCACCACCTCCGGCATATGGGGCCGGTGCCTTACTCCTCTGAGCCACAGGTGCTGCCCTACCTCTCTATTTTGCAGCAGCATTTATTCTGTGCATTTCTTCCTTAAAATCTTGGCCCTCTGGCATCCCTGTCTTCCAGCTTCTGATTCCAAAGACAGCGTTTTGACATCTAAACTTTTCTTAGACATTTTAACATGAATTCAAGGAAATAAAAAGGTTGGAGAAGGAAGAATGAATTCAATTCAGTTAACCTTTGAATTAGACCAGGGGTGTCCAACCTGTGCCCACGGGCCAAATGCTGATTTTGTGAGGATGTTTTTTGGTTTAATGTGGTATCAGATATCAAGAAAAAAATGCAGGGATATTGTTCTTCTTCTTTTTTTCCCCCCTTTTGGTAATAAGCTTCCATTAGTGTTTGTATATTTACTGTGTACCCCAAGACAACTCTTATTTTTCTAATGTGCAGCAGAGGCAAAAAAAAGTGGGACATCCGTCAATTAGACAGAGGGAAACTGTGAACTTTGGGTGCAGGTATTCAGAATATTTGATTGATACATCTTCCTGCTAAATACTGTTTTCTAAATACATTGTTTGGTAAACTACACTTGTTCTTATTTATTACCAGAGCCCAGAGTTTGCTTTTTTGTGCTGATCACCAGGAGAAGGACTATAGTGAAAAGCTAGAAAACATTTTGTATATTTGTAATGTAAAGAACTTAGTGTACGACCAGGAGATCCTTCAGACCGTTACCGTACTCTCTCTTAAACAGACAGAAGCGGAAGAAAAACTCTCTCCATTGGCCCAAAGCCAGTACTTGTCTTGAGTCTGTTGTATTCAGGGAGGATTCTGAATTATAGAAAGACAAGACAAAGCAGGAGTTTGGATTTGCTTAACTATTAACTCTTTTTTTAAAAATTAAGTCATTTGTACATAGATCATAAATACATTTATGCCATTATGGAATTCAATGTGTTGATTATTTGTACAAATTGGAGTGCTTACATCCTACTAATCAGCATAGGCTTCACCTCATTTATCCAATCACAGCATTAAGACATCTGTGTTCTACACCTGATAGATCCAACTTGTACTTGCAATATGCTCCATAGGTGTGGCCCCCCTACCAACCCTCTCTCTATGGACCCACCCTCCCTCCCTCCCTTCCCCTCTCCCTCCCCTTCCCTCCTTCATCCTAGGCTATAGTTGTGTTTCATTTTTCATATGCAATTATGAGTGATTATAAATTGGTTTCACGGTAGTACTCAACTGGAAACTGAGTACACAGTACATTGGATATTTTTTTTCTATTAACTCTTGACTAGCTTTGCTCTTAAAGATTTTTACGTAAATTTGGCTAACTGCGTTCAGTTTAGAGTAGAGATTTGTCAGTATGATAAATAGAAAAGAATCCCTTTCTTTTTATTAGTGCAATCAAATGTAGTATTTGTCCAGAAAATGGTTGTCTTTTAAGGCCGCTTTGTTTATATTCTCTTGCCACTGTGACATCTGTTGGTAAGTGACGGCATCATGCTATTCTCAGTGATTTTTGCTTTGAAAGATAGCCTCTTTGCTGAGCTCAGGAAGTAGCTGAAGGCAAGGCAGGGCCTATATTGCCTCTTAGAAAGCCATTACTCCCTCAGGACAGCCCTTTTCATGGTGGTACCCCCTTCGTGGTCTGATCACTGTTTTGACCTTTCAGTTATTCTTTCATTCACTTCTGGAATTACTCAACAATGTCGTCAACCACCTGCTACGTGACTACCTAGATGTTGAGGCTACAAGAGGGTGGAGCATCAATAGAAATCTTTGCTTTCAGAGCTTACGTTTTGGAGTGAAGTAAGGGACATATAAATAAGTAGGCAGATGAATGAATTATGGGTTGGCGTGATGGTCACTGTTAGGGCCAGGGGATGGGAACATTGAGTAGTGGCTGGGGCTGTTTCTTTAGGGTCTCCAGAGAGGCTGGAGCAAAGTCCCAGGATAAGGGACCAAGGAAGGTGGACAGGCAGGTATCAGGAAAGAACAGTCCTCATCCTGGGAAGAGGCAACAGCTTCTGTGGCTTTGAGACCCTGTGGAAGAAGGGCGACTGAGGTTTTAGAGGACAGCAAGCTGGCCATTGTGACTTACAGGCAGGGGTGGTCAGGCTCAGGATGACAGCAGGTGAGCCAGGCCAGGTGGGCCTCTGTGGACGCTGAGACTCTCATCTGAGTGAGGGGAAACTTACACTGTAGTTTAACAATGTACTTTGCCATTGAAATACTACTTGTCCTGTCCATGTAAGAGAGAAACTCAGATCAATTCAAGTTGGGAATGAGGGAGGGAGGGGAGGAGAAGAGGGGTTGGCGTGCTCCCAGTTAATGGGCACAATCTAAGGGTGTGTGGTGCACATGGGTGGAAGATAACCTCAAGAGGGACTCTACCTAACGAATGCAAATATTATAACCTAGTTGTTTCACCTCCTCACACTAACCTGAAATAAATACATCTTATTTTTCTGTGGCGTTGTCACATGCATCAGCTACAACGCTGCTGAGTTGGGGATGTAGAGCGGATCATGAGGAATGGCTGCTGTATCCTGTGTCTGGAATCTGCTCTGCATGCCAGTGTTGGGAGGGATGTGACGGGAGATAGATACTCTCTCGTCTTTGCCGTGCCACCAACCGTTTGCATTATGGGCACCGGGTTCCTCATCTCTCAAATGTGGGAGATGGAGGAGATTAGTGGTGTTCAGATCTAATCCACTTGGGATTCTTGGAAGCCCTTTTCTTTTTATTTTTAGCGTTTTAAATTTCGTTTGTAGGCTTCACTGAGAAGAACGTGCCCTCTGGCTTAAAAATGAACCAAAAAATCCAGGACTTGATGTTCCCTTGGTTTTCAGGTGGGATGAATTTGCAGTCTCCGGGAATCTCAAACGACACAAAGACTAAAGGAGCAAAATCCCTTCGGAGTCTTTGATTCCTCAGTGCCTCTTGGTGACAGTGTTCATTATCTCCTTGTGAAATGGCAAGATAATTGTTATAGTCAGGTCCAGCTCTTGAGATCCCGTCCTTTTAAGATTCATGGTACGGAGGTTAGCTAAGTGAATAAGGAGGAAAGGTCTTAAGGATTTCATGGCACAATGTAGAAAGTAGAGATTGAAAAAAACAATTATAGTTGATGTGTAAAGACAGGCAAAAGACTATTCCGATGTTTAAAAATAATTAATGTTGTGAGTGTTCATCCTTGTGTGTGTCCTATATGCCAAAAGTAGTCATATCCTAATAGTCTAATAATATAGTTGCAGGAGACTAGATATTTTTGGTACTTATGGTTGAAGATGTATTTCAGCGAAAGTTTTATTTTCTGACTGAGGAAATAGGAAAACTTGTTATTTAAGATATTGACTATCTACTTCCTCTCCAATCCAGAATCTCAATCGGCTGTTTTGGAATCTCCCCCCAAAAGTTCAGATGCTGCCCAGCAGGTAAGAAGATGTGGAATCTCCATCTCTTTTATTTATCTCAAAATTGTGACAGATTCTGTGATTCATCTTTCCGTCTGCCTAGCGGGGTGGCCTGCCTTTGTTCCCCTAAGCTTGCAGGGGAATCGAGGCAGAAGAGTATGTCTGCTTCCATTTATATCTTGCAAAGAAAATCATTCTTGAAGTGGAACTAAGTACACGCTTTTCAGAAGTTGTGTCCTATGTCCAGGCAAAGAGTGAGCCTGACAATAGCTAGCTCCAGGAAACTGGCCACTCTAAGGAGCAGTCAGCTGAGTTGTGCCTGGGCAAATAAATAGTCCTAAGGATATGATTGATATATATATATCAAATATATATATATATATATATATATATATATTTATTTATTTATTTATTTATTTTGAGATAGCGTCTCACTTTGTCACCAGGCCAGAGTGCAGTGGCGTGATCATAGCTCACGGCAGCTGGGCTCAAATAGTCATCTTGGCTCAGCTCCTGAATATCCATGACTACAGGCACACACCACCATGCCTGACTAATTTAATTTGGGGGTCAGGGGTAGCAAGGAGGTCTCACTGTGTTGGACAGAATAGTCTTGAACTCCTGGCCTCAAATGATCCTCCCAACTCAGCCTCACAGGTGTGAGCCTGGCTGGATATGATCAACTGTCTGAGCTCTTTTTTTTTGAGACTGAGTCGCACTATGTCGCCTTTGATAGAGTGCTGTGGTGTCAAAGCTTACAGCAACCTCAAACTCTTGTGTTTAAGCAATTCTCTTGCCTCAGCCTCCCAAGTAGCTGGTTCTACAGGCGCCTGCCACAATGCCTGGTTATTTTTGGTTGTAGTTGTCATTATTATTTAACAGGCCCTGGCTGGACTCGAAACCCCCAGCTTCGGTGTATGTGGCTGGCACCCTACTCGCTGAGCTATGGGCGCCGAGCCAAAACTGTCAGAGCTTTTTAAAAATCAAATCAGATTGTTAAATTGTGGTATAGATGAAACACTTGTTAGTGAATTAATCTATAAGTTAATTTCCATGGAACATTGTTTTTTCTGTTATTAAAGTCAAATTTTATATCTTTTATTCTTGTACTAAAATTGACTAAAAAAAAACTACAACAAAGGAAACGTTTGTATGGAATAGTAATTGTGGCTGGCAATTGCTCTTTTGGATATAAAATTGTTAAATGTATTGATATTTACTCCCAGCTATGCTTTTGACAGTGACATAGTATTGGAAAGAAGTAAGAATTTTGAGGGTGCTCTAGGAGAAAATGAGAAGTCTCATACCTGGGTTTTACATCTAGATCTATTTTTTGCTAGTATGTGATGACATATTTAGATTATCTATGATGTAGTGTCCTTCTCTGTAAAATTAAAGATTTGATCTTTGAGAACTCTTCAAAGCATAAAATAACTTCCCTATTATAAAGTCTTGCATCAAGCAGAAAAGGTGTGCTCCCCCTGGTGGAGCAATGTGGCCATAACATTGGCTGAGAAGTTAATTTTATAGTTCAAAGGCGCTTTTCACACAAAATACAGCTAGACTGGCTACAGTAAGAGTATAGCTATTCTTAAGGATAGTGTCATAAAATCCAAGTTTTCCCAGCTTACTTTTGTCATAAGAGACCTATATCCAACTGGGATAGACCCTCACTTGGACAGGGGCATGGTGGACTCAGCTGACAGTTATTTGATTGACAGCAATGATCAGCCAATAGTGAGTGAATAAGATGAAGACTGGTAAAAAGGTTAGAAAGGAGGGGCGGCACCTGTGGCTCAAAAGAGTAGAGCTCCAACCACATATACTGGAGGTGGCAGGTTCAAACCCAGCCCTGGCCAAAAAAAAAAAAAAAAAAGATTCAAAAGGAATAGTGAAGCCAGTAATAATTAAGAAAAATATTCTCAAGTATTCTGTCATTACTTTTTTAGACTTTTACTTAGAGGCCTGGCTAAATTGTAATCTAAAAGAACATATTAGATTTTTCTAAATTCTGATGTCAAGAGCATATATGATTGAATTCTTTGTTATACTAATCATGTTATTCTAATCATGTGAAAAATTCCCTGGACCAAAAGCATTCCATAATATCAACAGTGGTAAAAGAACGCACAACATCTCTCTCTATATTAACTTTTCAGCTATAATATTTCTAGATATATGTGCATGTGTGTAAATTACGGAGAGATTATCTGTTTTTCTCAAGCTATGAACCGTGATAAAAATGTATTGTAAAATACATAAGCAGAGAACTTGATGGACTGGGTGGTTTAAAAATAGCTAATGTTACAGCTGGGAGACTCAAAGATGACACAGATTAAATACATGTCACATCTTCCCCTTCCCTTGTTGACACTGAAGCTGCTAGAAGCAGGAAATACAATAAATTGAGAGGTAACATTTTTTCGAAGCGGTTGAACATTTTTTACCTTTGGAATAATTGACTGTCATTAAGTTTATGTTTTTCTCATTTGTATCTCCAGGGTTTATAATTTTATTGTCTCTTCCAGTTCTTAATGGAATGTTTTATGACACTGAGTTCTTTAAGGCTTTTTAAAATGTTTTAATTATGGTTACATAATAATTGTGTATCTTTAAAAGGTATATATGAAGTTTTGATACAGGCATACAATGTGACTTAATCACGTCAGGGCAATTGAGGTATCCATCACCGTAAGCATTTAACATTTGTCATAGAAATGTTGCAATTCTATTCCTTTTTAAATTTTTTTTATTAAATCATGTTTGCGCACATTAATCCTATCATGGGGTACAGTGTGTTGTTTCCATATACAATTCGAAATACTTTCATCCAATTGACCAACATAGCCATCATGTCATTCTCATAATTGTTGTGTTAAGACATTTGTATTCGACGTTTAGAAAGATTCACATGTACCCTTATAGGATAAATAATAGGCGTGATCCCCACAATCACCCTCCCTTCACCCATGCTCCCCCTCCCCTCCCTCCCCCCTTTCCCCATATTCATGGACTACAATTGGATTATAGCTTTCCTATGATAGTTAACAATTAGTTTCATAATAGGGTTGAGTGCATACATTGGATACTTTTTCTTCCATTCTTGAGATATTTTGCTGAGAAGAACATTTTCCAGTTCCATCCATGTAAACATGAAGGAGGTGAAGTCTCTTATCTTTCTTTAAGGCTGCATAGTATTCCATGGTGTACATATGCCACAGTTTATTGATCCATTCATGGGTCAATGGGCACTTGGGCTTCTTCCATGACCTAGCAATTGTGAATTGGGCTACAATGAACATTCTGGTACAAATATCTGTATTGTAGCATGATTTTTGGTCTTCTCGATATAT
Organism: Galago senegalensis; assembly: GCA_963575145.1. Classification (NCBI taxonomy): domain Eukaryota; kingdom Metazoa; phylum Chordata; class Mammalia; order Primates; family Galagidae; genus Galago; species Galago senegalensis. The sequence continues at coordinate 43,105 of CAUYTI010159289.1, read as the reverse complement.
ACCTAGCAGAGGAATTGTAGGATCAAATGGCAGATCTGTATTTAGTTGTCCAAGTGTTCTCCATATGACTTTCCAAAAGGGATGTATTAGTTTGCATTCTGCAATTCCATTCTTTTGGTTATTTTAATGTATACCCTAAATCCTTTTGTATTGATTAGCATTGATTATGGTCACCATGGCATATTATTCATTCTATCAATGGGTGCATTGTATTTTTGCATCCATTTACCATTCCTGTGTTATGCACCCCTCCATACACATACTTCCCAGCCTCTGGTAACCGTGATTCTACTCTCTGTGTGTATGAAATCCATTGTTTTTAATATATATCTCCCACATATGAGTGAAAACATCCGAGATTCGTCTTTCTGTGCTTGGCTTATTTCACTTAATGTTGTCCAGTTGCATCCGTGTCCTTTCAAAGGGCAGGACTTCGTTCTTTTTGTGAGTCTGTAATAATCCATTGTGTCACAATCATAGTCTATAATATAGTCTATAATAATCCATGTATCACAATTTCTTCATGTATGCACCTGTTGATGGACACTTCAGTTGACTCCAAATCTTGGCTGTTATGAATAGTGCTGCTATAAAGTGCATATATCGTTTCAGCATACCAGATCCCCATCTTTTAGATAGATACCCCGCGGAGGGATTGTTGAGCATATGGTAATTCTCTTTTCAGTTTTTTGAGGAATCTCCATGCTGTTTTCTATAGTTGTTGTGCTAATTTATGTTCCCACCAATAGTGCATGAGGGTCCCCTTTCTCCTTGTCCTCAGCAGTATTCACTATTGCCTGCCTTTTTGATAAAAGCCATTTTAAGTGGAGTGAGATAATAACTCACTGCAATTTTGCAGGGTTTTTTTGTTTGTTTGTTTATTTGTTTGGCTGGGGCTGGGTTTGAACCCGCCACCTCTGACCTATGGGGACAGCGCCCTACTCCTTTGAGCCAGAGGCACCGCCCAGCTCATTGCAACTTTGATTTGCATTTCTCTGACTAATGATCTTGAGCTTTTTTTATATGCCTGTTGGTCATTTGTATGCCTTCTTTTGAAAAATGTCTATTCAGTTCCTTTGTCCATTTTTAAAAAATCTGATTATTTGATATTTTTCCTATCAAGTTGCTAACGCTCCTTATATTCTGTACAGTCTAGTGATTAATCCCTTGCCCTGGGTAGTTTCCACATATTATACCTTAATCTGTGGGTTGTCTCTTCTCTTTCTATGTTGTTCCCTTTGCTGTGCAGAAGCTTTTTAGCTTGATGTGATCCCAGTGTTGCTTTGGTTGTGTTACTTTGTGTGCTTTGGGGGTGTTACTCAAGAAGTCCTTGCCCAGACCAGTGCCCTGAAGCATTTCCCCAAAGTTTTATTTTAATAGTTTCATAGTTGCATGTCTTAGATTTAAATCTTTTTTAAAAAAATTTTTTAATAGTTTGAGTAGGATTGATATTAGTTTTTCTTTTGGTGCTTGGTAGAATTCAAGAATGAAGCCACAAGTTCAGCACACGGATTCTTCTTTCTGGTCAGTTCTGCTGTTGAGAGGCTCTGTCAAATTTTTCTGCTCTAGAATTTCTGCCAGATCATCATCATCATTATTATTATTATTTTGGACTTTGTGAAATATCTCTGATAGGCTTTTGAATTCTTTCTCTGTGTTGTCCTGAAGTTCACTGAGCTTCTTCAGGACAGGTGTTTTGAATTCTTTATTTAAAAGGTCACCCCTTTCTATCCTTCTGGGTTGGTCACTAGCACCTTCTTTAGCTCACTTGGTGAGGTCATGTCTCCTGGCTGTTCTTGATGCTTGTGGATATTCATCGATGTCTGGGCATTGAAGAGTTAGGTCTTTATTTTAGTCTTCACAGTCTGAGCTTGTTTGAATCCATCCTTTTTGTGAAGGCTTTCCACATTCTCAAATGGGGTTGAGTGTTGTGATCCAAGTCTATGGTCACTGCTGCGTTATCAGCACTGAGGGTGCCCCAAGTCCAGTGATCCTGTGACTCTTGCAGACTTCTGGTGGACCACCTTGGTAAGAGACAAGAGAATTCCCTGGATTATCGGCAAAGTCTCTCACTCTATATGCCGGGCTGCTGAAACTGGGGGAGAAGTGATGTGGGTACTCTCTGGGTGGCTACCAGCACCTAGTCACACCTGAAGCCAGCCTCATCTTACTCAAAGCCAGTGATAGCCTTTTCCTGGCTACCTCTGATGTTTATTCAGAGCTTATTCATTTGACTTAGCAGTTGATGAATTCAACCAGGGCTACCCTTCAAGGGACCCTGTTTCCTTGTGGCCCAGGGTGGTTCAGAAATGCCTTTCGTGAACTAAGGCCTGGACTCAAGGACCTCAGGAGTCTGCTTGGTAGTTTATTTTCTGGCAGCTAAGATGGTACCCGGGTTGCAAAACAAAGTCCCTTGATCTTTTCACTTTCCCTCCTTCAAGTAGAAGACTCTCCCTAAGCTACGTTGCCTGTGGTTGCGGGAGGGGTGACACAGGCACGGTCCTGTTTGCTGCTGGTGTCCCACCGGTCACATGCACCTCAGTCCATTGGCTCTAAGCCAACACAGACACAAAATTTGCCCCAGGACTACAACCTTTGTAGCCTAAATGCCGTACACACTTAGTCTAGGCACCAGACTGCTCTTTACTGGTGGTGGGGCCGGCAAGAACTCAAGCTTCAGGGTGGAGAATTTTCCTGTAGCTGGACTGGTCTAAGTGCTCCCTCTATGGGCAGCAACAGAATTTTGCCCTGTGCTTTCTTTCCCTGTGTGAGTGTGGCCCTGAGTTTCAACACAAAGCCCTGTAATGACTTCACTCTCCCTCCCCAGGGTACACAGCTTCTTTCTCCCCAGTGCACCAGCACAGCACGGCCAGGGGATGAGGGAGGGGGTGGCACAGACAGTGCAGGACTGTCTGTCCTGCCCTCTTCTGTGCTGCTTTCCTTGGTGTAAGCTAAAACCAGATAGTACGATCGCTTACCTGATTTGGGATTCTTCCAAAGATGCTTGGTTGTGTGGGCACTTGTTGAAGGAGGTGTTCACGCAGAGGGACAAGCTCTAGAGCTTTCTCTTCAGCCATCTTGCTGTGCCTCCTTAAAGTTTATTTTGTAGGGTGGCTCTTTTCTTAGACGATATGAGTATATTTCATAAGAACCCAAAAATAATTGGCCGTAGAGGGATACAAAGAACTAGAGTTCATTATCAACCCATCGCATAGGTATTCCTTTACTAACTTACCTTGTGCAATCCTTATGATAATCCTTCAGAGTGACTATTATAATCCACATTTAACTATAAGGAAAATGTTTATAGGAGTTGAAAGTAACTTGTCTCAGGTCACAAATTTGATGAAGTGTTGAGCCAAGATTAGAGTATAGTCTGTTTGATTTTATACCACTTTGATGATAAACACTTATGGTTTTCTGTTAATAATCACCTTATGGCTATTTAGTACTGTCTTGTGCTCAGATTCCTCAGATGGAGGAGATGAGAAGTTTAACTTGAAAGTTATTTGATTGTATTGAAACTATCCCATTTATGAGCGATGTCAAGGTACATAATAGAGGCTCTTAGGTATACTAGTTTACTTATACATTTGTCCTAAATTGTGTTAATTTCACTACATCCTAACTTGAAAGCTTTGTTCCTTAGAAGTTCGCACTCTTAATTTTCATGTAAATCGCCTTGCCTTTTCCTTTTCAGTCACTAGGTGGCAGCGCTGTACCTCTGTTCATTACCACTGCAGCGGGAAACCAGAAGCTTCCAGCCAGTTTACTCTGTATGCAGGATGAACAAGAGAGGTTTTCTGGTCCCACCGGTGCCGCCTGTGTTATTCTGTGGTTGCAAGGGGAGATCCCCTGACTGCTTAGTCAGAGGCAGGCAGCAGCGCTGGAAAGCGTCCTCTAAGTTTTTCTTCAGATGTGTGCAGGCACCTGTTCTCTCCATCTGCGTGCAGTGGAATTTATTGAATGAGTTTTGACTTTTACTTTCTCCCTGTAGTTAATAATTCTAAGATCTCAATATCCCTAGAAAAAACATATGACTCATAAAGGCTCTTCTCAGCTCAGAGGAGTCAAAAGCTGGTGTTGCCAGGGAGTCTAATGCTTAAAGCAGAGACAGCTGGCAATCCTACGAAAAGAAAAGGCTGTAGCGACTCCTTGAACGCTTTTATTGATAACTCTATGGAATTAGGAGTTTTGAAATCAAAACTACATTTTTTAGACCTCACTAATTGATTATTTTAATTTCAAGTGAAAATCTGCAGTATCTAAAAATGATGTCATAAAACTGAAGTGGGATTATTTTTTTTTTTTTTTTATCTTTTGGCATTTGAAATACCAGCCTGTAAATTCTTTTATCTGCTATACTATCTATGGCGCTCCATGCTAATTATTTTAATTAAAAACACTTGTCTCTAAATTAAGGCTTGGTTTACGGAAACGTGCTCTACCTGGTGTGCACCCAGTTTTAAACTTATGTTTTTGCTGTTGGAGTTTTATATCCTTTTTTCAAAGTCTTTTTCTAAAACACTTGACATCTTTCTAATGTAAATGGAGTAGTTGAAAGGTAAAGTACAATGTGGATCTTTAAACATTCCAGCTTTGGGTAGGAAGTGAAAGTTGGGTCTCTGCACATTAAAATATTTATTAATTATCAGTGGCTACATCTTTTACAAAGGGCTTGGCAATAGAGATTGTATAATATCAGTATTCTCTTCCCTCACATATTGTATAGTCTGTATAAATAAAGTTGCCAGTGTCAGAAAAATGGTCTGTTCTGATCAGCTCCATGGGTCTCCTCAGTGCCCAATTTAGCTGCCAATTTATCTGAAGATTAAATCTTTTTTCCATTGGATATTCTTGCTGTGTCTGTTATGCTGCTCTTTATACAATGACCGGTCAGTACCACTTATTCATTTCAGAAACATTTTTAGGAACCAATAAAGGAATGAACGTGAGTAACATAGCGGCCCAGTTGATGTTGCTGGAGGGATTAGTCACAACTGTCTCAGCAGAGGAAAGTTTGAAGAGTAAAGGAGCAGTGTTGTTCAGATCAAAAGAGAAGTGTGGGGTGAAATTAATTCTGAGGACACATTAAGAGAGAGACGCACAGAAACAAGAAGAGATTTGAATTGGGGTGGAATATATTATAGATACATAGAAGGGTTGAAAAAACTCATTGTTTAACACGAAGTTTTCCTTAACTTAAGGCATAAGGGAATAAAACTTACCATGTAGGTAATTAGAAACCAGTAAACAACAGTGCCCACGAGACATGGGCAGCTAAAACATGAAGCACAGTAAGAAAAGGAGGGTTTGGGGAGAGATGAAGAAAGATCCCTGGAGTCTGTAACTACTTCAAGTTTAGTCTTCCTTACAGTCTTCTTCCTCAGCGTCTCATCCCTCTTAGGTGCCCGGTAAATGCTTTGACCAAAAAGTACGTTGACCCAATTAGTCTGGAAAAGATGTGTGAGAGATAGTTGGGAAGGAAGGAGAAGCAAGGACACTCAACATGAAAATGGGTAACATTTGGGAAGATGCTTACTAAGGGGGGAGGGGGCAGGGTTTCTGCACAGGACATTTTTATTTTGTGAAAATTCTAAGGAACTTAGAGAAAATTTTATGCATTTTAGCTCTAGAAATAATACAAGAAACCCTGCTATCAGTTTTAAGAATAAAACTGGTTAACATCTGGAAAGTAGTTAGAATTTGAGGTGAGAATGTGAAGAAACAATTGGCTATCAGGCAGCGACTGTGGCCCAAAGGAGTAGGGCACCGGCCCCATATGTCAAAGGTGGTGGGTTCAAACCCAGCCCAGCCAAAACTGCAAAAAAAAAAAAAAAAAAAAAAAAAAAGAATTGGCTATCACGGACTGTGTTTCTCTGGAGTCATAGAGTAGAACTTGGAGGTGAAACGAAGTTATTCCTGTGCTCCACTGAGTTTTAGATGGTGTAAAGCTAGTTTGTGCTGTAACCTGTTATTAATGGCCTGTGCAGAAACGCAAGTAGTCCATGCAACTGATCTAAAAAGATAACCGAGCTGATAAAAGTTCTTTGCCTATCGAGGACTCTTATTCTTTATTGAATGTCTGCTGACCTACTATGTGCAAGAAATTTGTGGTAGACATTGAAGGAAGTGGAAAGAATTAATTGTAAGACAAAATCTTGGGTGTTCAGAAGCAGCCAGTTCAGTTAGAGAGGGATAAATCTCTTCTGTATACGTGGCACAATTTATAAAATATAGCTCTGCCAGGATATTTAGTGAATGCTGGTAGCACAGAACTTAAAGTAAGGGGAGAGTTTTGAGATGCTGTAATTAGGGCAGGTAGTTAGGGAAGATGAAGCTTGGGTCCAACCCTTAGTTTGGACAGGTGAGAGGGAGAAGAGCGATTGATTGGAAGATGGAGTGAGGTATAGCAGTAGAAGTGAACTTGATATTGGGGAGGAGGAACTGTGGGATAGCACAGCAGTCCAGGGGATGTGAGAGGGAGCTTAGCTTATCCCCCCTACGGAGACGAGCTCTGCTGTCCTGTCTCCTTGGCTTCCTCAGCCTGCAGCCTGACAGCGTCTCAGCCTAGCCCAGTCTTATCTGGATCACTGCAATGTTCTCCTGACAGGTCTCTCTACTTCCAGTCTTAATCCCTTCTGATCTCTCCTCTGCAGTGCCTCCAGAGTTATCTTTCTAAAATCCAAATTTGCTTATGTCTGAAATCTGCTGAAATTCATTCAGTGACTCCTCATAACGTTTGAGAGAGAATTTAGATGCTGAGTTTGACCTGCGGAGTTTTTACACTGGCCACCCTCTGACTTTAGCCTCACGATTTCCTACATGTTTGGCTTAAAAAATATCCTAGCTTTCTGAAAGATTTGGGAGCCTCAAATCTGTATTGATAGATGTGTTTCTTGTGCATTCTAATTCCTTTTTTAAAAAAAAATCTACTTAATTCCTATTTCTTAATCTAAACTCATCTAAACTCGACTTCCTCCTACACGCCTGACCTGAGAAGCCTCAATCTGGAGACCCCTTCTGAGGTCCCTATTCCATGCACTGCTGAATTATGCTCGCCTCATAGATGGTTGCTAACACAATACCAGGAATTATGGAGGAGCCCAAAATCTGTGTGATGAAAGAATCAGTATGTGGGAGAGCACGTGGCTAAGGACTAGAGCAGAGGGTGCATTTGGGGAGTGGTAGAAAACTCAATTCTGTTCATCCCCTAGTGGTAGAGGATCTGGGCTTTGCACCAGTTTGGGCACAAATTCTAGTTATTCCCCCTTTAACTGGGGAACTGTCAAAGATAAAAAGTTAGACACAAGTTAAAATGGTAAGGGCAGATTTTTATATCAGTAGTAACTGTTGCACTAGGGAAAAGATTCCAGCATGAACTACATTCAACTTTGAACAGGGGTGACAGCATTTTAAGGGGAGAAGGAAGGAGTAGGAGGAGGGTGAACAGAGGCTCAGGAGAGTCAGAGGAGGGAGCAATTGCAGAGAGCTTGTCAGTGTACATGAGGTTAGGCCAGCTGTGTGTGTCAACTGCCGATTGTCAAAGTTAGGATTCTATCCTGCTCCCAAGACTGTGACACAGGACTCCTGACCTCAGGTGTTTGTTGAAATAAACAGTAAATTTTTTTGATGGCCTGGAATTTTCTCAAACAGCCACTTTAAGGGGACTGGGGTTATCTTAGGGATACAGCCTTGAGCTGTTAGAAACCATGTTCACATTTGTTTAAGCCTTTGCAGGCCAAGATTGAGGCCTAGTTAAGACTAAGCTCAGAGGAGCTGGCAAGAGTTAGATCAAGGAGAGAATGTTTGTAAAAAAGTAGGAAAAGCACTTGACTCTGTCTGCCTTAGTTTCCTTATCTATGAAATGGACATAATAATAATTCTTAAGGAGTTTTGTGGACTTGAAATGCATTCATTTATGTAAACTGCTTTGAAGCACTCCTAGCACTCAAAATGTGTGCTGTTATTTTTATTACTGTTGTTATATCTGGGCCATACACTGTGCTGTGATTTTGAAAGTTGCTTTCATAATATAGTCAGTCCTTATTGTTTGTGGACCCTGCATTTGCAAACTCATCTACTCATGAAAATTATTTGTAACCCGTAAATCGCATCCATGTGATGCTTTCCTGGTCACTTGCACATTTTCACAAAGTGGCAAGAAATCTGAGTCACTCCCTGTGCAAAGTCTCTAGGTGAGGTTGGACAGGACCAACCCCGGCCTCCTTCCTTAAGCTCTCGTGCTATAAACAAATGTCCTTTCTGTGGGTCTAATTTGTGCCATGTTTTTCACATTTTTTGTGCTTTCTCTTGGTGATTCCACTGTTCGAAATGGCCACTAAACAGAGGCTCCCCTGCTATGTGGTTTTCTACCGTGTTTCTCTGGAAATAAGACCTACCTCAAAAATAAGCCCTAGCAGGATTTCTATGCATTTGTTAAATATAAGCCCTACCCCTTAATAAGACCTAGTGATGGGCATGGCTATGCAGATTAATGGGCGTGGCTATGCTGCGTATCAGTGTAGCACCCCATGTATTTCCGTTCAGAGAGGAAGATAACCCTTGAAAATAAGCCCTAGTGTGTCTTCTTGAGAAAAAATAAATATAAGACAGTGTCTTATTTTCAGGGAAACACGGTAAGTATGAAATACCTGCAGTGTATCGCCTGGAGAAAACACATGTCAGATAACTATTTTCAGCCATGAGTGACAGTACTGCTGGTGATCTCGTCACCATTAGTCTGTTAACACTATATACTAAATAAGGTGTGTTTTAGCAGGAACATACATTTTAAAAAGTTTATATATATATAGGATCAGTTGACACAGGTGTGACTAGGGCCTAGCATGATTCTAATTGTGTGTCTTTTTCTAGAAGTAATGGTTTAATATTCATGTTGCCTTTCTAGAACAAAACTATTGTGGAGAACAGGAATTGGCTCCATCTTATTTAATCTTGCCACACTCCTTTGCAGAAGGCAGGGTCGGGTAATATATCCCCATTTTACAGGCCATTAAAGATTCAAGTGGAGAAATTTAAAATGTCTTATGCTCAGCAGTTAGGAGCCATGAGTTTTTGAGCAGAGAAGACAATGTTCAAGGAATCGTTACCTGACTTTGAGCTTTCCCTGGCAAGCCCTGAGGGAGGGTTGAGGGGCTAAAGTTTAAGTTGATTGCCAATGGCCAGTGATTTAACCAGCCATGCCTACATGATGAAGACTCCATAAAAAATCAGCAGGATAGTGTACAGAGAGCTTTACTCCATAAAAAGTCAGCAGGAGAGTGTACAGAGAGCTTTCAGATAGCCAAACATGTGGAGGTTCCTGGGGGGTAACCCATCCTCCCCTCCCAGTGCAGGGAAGTTCTGCGCCTCTCCCCCCATGCCTTGCAATGTCCAACTCTTTATTTGTAGTCTTGGTGATATCCTTTACCCATAAATGTGTTTCCTTGAGTTCTCTGAGCTGCTGTTACAAATTAATGGTATCTAGGAAAGGAATCGTGGGAACCCCAATCTATTGACAGTTGTCAGAAGATCAACTGTTTAGAGGCCTGGATTTGGGATGAATATATGAAGCAAAAGTAGTCTTGGGGACAGGACCCTTAACCTGTAGGACTTGATGCTATATCCAGGTAGATGGTGTCAGAATTAATTTGATTTGGAGGATATCCAGCTAGCGGCTGCTGTGGCATTAGTTGATTGGTTGCTGGTAGGAAGAAATTCCCACATAGTTTGGTGACTGGAGTCACAGAAGTCTTTGCTATTGATTGTTGAATGAAAGAATAGCAAAAGTACTTTTCCTTATACCAGCTGATGCATTTTATTTATTTAATTTTTTGAGACGGAGACTCAAGCTGTCACTCTGGGTAGAGTGCCATGGCATCATAACTCACAGCAACCTCCAACTCAGGCTTAAATGATCCTCTTGCCTCAGTTTTTCTACTTTTTAGTAGAGACGGGGTCTTGCTTTTGCTAAGGCTGGTCTTGAACTTGTGAGCTCAAGCAATCCACCTGCCTCGGCTTCCCAGAGTGCTAGGATCACAGACGTGAGCCACTGCCCCAACCCTCCAATGCATTTTAAAACTAAGACAAAGATGGGACAATCAAATAGCTGTGATAGCTAAATAGTCGCAGTATGGAAGGGGGGAGCACTGATGAGAGAGAAAAACTTGCAATTATCAGTATAAAAATGAGAGACTGAAATGTAAAAGATGATGAGCTCGCCTAGTACATACAAGATTCTGGGCCCAGGACAAAGTCTCCACTCCCTCCAAAGGAATCCATAAGACAGAACAGAGAAAAAGAAATGGAGAGGAAAAGTATAAAATGATAAAAGCCAGGAGAAGAGAGGGTTTCAAGAATGAAGGGAAGTGGCACTCTGGTAGGCTGAGGTGGCAGGATCCCTGAGTAAGGGACCAGCCTGAGTAAGAGTGAGTTGAGATCTTGTCTCTACTGAAAATAGAAGAACTTAGCTGGGTATTGTAGTCTGAGCTACTTGGGAGGCTAAGGCAGGAGGGTATTTGAACACAGAAATTTCAGGTTACTGTGAACTAGGCTCAGAGCCTGGACAACAGACTCAAAAAAAAAAAAAAAAAAAGAAAGAAAGAAAGAAAGGGGAGTGGTTAATAGTATTAGATTCTTAGTAAAGGCCAGGGGTAATGCTGTGGTATTTGGCAATAGGAGAGCATCAGTAGTACTGAAAAACAGTAATTTTATGAGAACAGCAGGGTCAAAAGGCAGCTCTACCATTCGGGTTAATATTCATCATCCACTCCATTTGATTTTCTTCAAGATTTCTTCTTTAGGAAGATTTCTTTTCTTGGTTCTGACTTCTCCTTTTCTTTTTATGACCTTTGAGAATAGTTGGGTGTTAATTCAAGGAAGGTAGTTAGGAAGTAAAAAGCCGGATCTGTACTTTACATCCATAGATCATTAAAGGAAAGTAAAAGTATAATAGTGTTTTCCTTCCTTGCACTGTTTGAGACAATTAAGGGATAGATTGCTTTAAAGTATGGCCCAGAATCTTGCCCCAAGTCTAGCTCAGATAACTCAAGAGAAGATTGCAAAGACGTGAGAAAGAAGAAAAATGGCAGGTTCCCTTGGCTGTTTCTTTTCTTTTCTTTTTTTTTTTTAATTCCTTTTCCCATATTTTTTTTTTTTTTTTTTGAGACGGAGCCTCAAGCTGTCCCCCTGGGTAGAGTGCTCTGGCGTCACAGCTCACAGCAACCTCCAACTCCTGGGCTCAAGCGAGTCTCTTGCGTCCACCTCCCAAGTAGCAGGGACCACAGGCGCCCGCCACAACACCTGGCCATTTTTTGGTTGCAACTGTCACTGTTGTTTGGCAGGCCCAGGCTGGATTTGAACCTGCAAGCTCAGGTGTATGTCGCTGGAGCCTTAGCCGCTTGAGCCACAGGCGCTGAGCCCCTTTTTCATATGTTTATTACTTCCATCCTGATTATTCACTAAAGATGACGACTTTAGCCTTCCTGTCAACATAGCAGCTACTATGTTAAGGAGATGGTAAAAGCAATACAGCCAATCTGAGATTTCACGTATCTCCTTCATCACTGAGGGCATTGGAAGAGAGTTGTCCTGTCCATTCCAAGTCCAAAATACTGAAATTTCCCTAAGTCACTATCTGTTTCATTATTGAAGAAGATCTTATGTTAGATCTGGAATGCATTGATTTGTCCCCAAATTTCAGAATGTTTGAGGAGAAGCAGAGAACCCATAAGCTTTTCTGAAGAGTAGGATTCCTACTTTACGTATGTCTAGAGATGTCCAAACTTGTGTAGTAATGCCGCCTTAGAATGTAGCAGAACTTGAAACTCTGTATACTAGAAAATGAATTACATATCTCTTGTTAAAATTTACAAATAAGTTATTACAGTGTTAACATACTTAAGCGGTTTTTTTTATATGCAAGGCCATGAAAGTATCCCGCTTACATAATAAAAGTTTCAAAGATGAGCAAATTAACTTTTCAGCAAAAGCTTTCCTTGAGTGTATCTTGGCTTCCTTTTTGACAGTTGTAACCTTAATGTTACAGTCGTGTTTTCTTTTTCTGGGAATCAGATAATCTTGTATTTGGAAAAATGTTTTGGGTGAACGTTTCATTTTTTAATGGAAATTTGTATTTTGTGATATGCAAATGTTCAAACAATTTATAAAAACTAACCATCACCACCCACATATAAGATTATACAGGAATGAAAGGATTTTGGCTGCCTTATTATTTATAATTGTTGAGCCAAAGTCGATGGCAGCCTCTATCACTTATAGTGATTTAGGGGCATTTTGAAACAATATTTTAAATACATGATACATCAATATTTTGATACATGAAGGATATGTATTACTGTCTAACTAAAAATAGATCTATTTTTCTCTCCTTTTTATAAGGATGCACCCATTATATAGGTTCTGTACATAGTCATCAAGATCAATGTTTTGTTTTTCTCCCTTTAAAAAGTATTCATCCAAATTTTTAATACAAAAAACCCTATTGGCATTGGGTAAACTATTGCACAATTACGGGAAATGCTGAGAGTCTTTTGGAAAAGTGTAGAAATCTAAAGATAATGAGAAGTGCATTTCTCCATTGTCAAGTCCTTTGAGAATCTGATAGGCCTCCCTCTAGCCGTACCATGAAGAGAAGGAAGATTAAGTTCCAGGCACTGGACACAGGGGAACAGGCTCCTAACTTGAGGGCTTTCTGTGGACAACAGAGCGCCTGGCAGTCTCCTAGAGATTAAATCTGGGTTTTGTCAGTGGGTGGGCCCTGCAGATAGCCCTGAGAGTAGGATGTTTGCTTAAATGGCTGGAGAATATACTACCTTTTTTTTTCCTCTTGATAATGGCTAATATTTATGATGTAATTTTTTTTTTTTTTACAAATCCCTGAACAAAAAAGAATATAACCCATATTAGGAATCAGCCCTTCCTGACAAGCATTGCGGCCTTCTCTAGAGAGCTCTACAGAAAATGTCTCAGCTGACTTTATGAATCGGTGCTCACGGCCAGCCAGCTGGCCCTTGACTGATAGCCCTGGATAAGGAAGACTAGATAAGACTCTTTGAAGACTCTTAGCTAAATTCAGAACCCCCAATCCTACATACATTTGGCTACTCTGTGATAGTGGATGGCCGGCCCTATTTTATAGGCCAGTCATTTAAGGTTTGAGATGAGCCTAATTGCTCTGCTTCCCCAGAATGGAAAAAGATGATTGTAACGTTGATTCAGGGCCAGGATTTTATGGTGCAGGTAAAACTAGGCCATAGAGGTGATGAAGATTCTAGCCATGGTTTTCTGTTCTGTCCGTAGTGGGCGTGTAATGTAAGAAGCAGATAGTCTCTCACCCCTTTCTTCTCTGTTCCCTATAAAAATGATCTGTATAAAAAAGTTCCTTCCATAAAAACTTCAGACCTTTGTCTTTGCAGTCTATTTTATCATCATCTTCGTGGATTCTTTGACTCTGCCACTTTCCTGGCATCCGAGGCTAGCCTCTCTGTATTTATTAAAATATTCAGCTCTGGAATTTGGTGCTCTTGTCACTGTTTTGTCTGCCATTTCTTACTTCTAGCTCTTAATATATCTGACATTTGAAAACCTTTGAAACTTACGAAGTATGTCTTTTCCTTGTTTTCTCAACTCTTTATTATCTAAATGCTCCCAGTTATCACTGTTTTAAAAAAATAAATGAAATATACAACAAATACACACTAAGTAATCGATGGCATATAGACTCAGATCCAACCCCAACTCCCTCCCCTCTGAACTCACCATGCTTTTGTTTTGGCAGAGTCAGTTTATTAATGACTTTTTGGATGTTTTAGACCCCATGATGCCACTACAATGCAAGGTGAAATTGTTAATCTTGCAGAAGTTGTAGGATTTCTTCAAGTCAGGGAAGGTGATGGTGGAAAGCTTGCATCGCATAAATAGTAATTGATTATAACAAAGGACCATCTTTTCATAAAAGGTGGGCATGATGTCACGTATTGTGGCACTATGTAATTTTGTTAGAAAATTAACACTGAATGTAATTTTAATTCTAAGAATTTGTACATGCTTAACATATCTGATAAAAACTTTTTTATTTTTTTTTGGCTGGGGCTGGGTTTGAACCCACCACCTCCGGCATATGGGGCTGGTGCCCTACTCCACAGGTGCCCCCTCCTCTGATAAAAACTTTTTTAAGGAAAAAGAGAAACGTTTCTTCTCTAATTTATCCTGAAATACTAGTATCTGGTGTATATGTCAGTCAAGCTTTTTTGCAGGAATCAGAAACTATGCTAGGTGTAGTAAACAAAAGGGTCAATTATGATACATAAAACTAGGCATTTTTAAGGAAAGTTTAAGAAGTTTAAAAGGATCTGTTTTTAAGTTAAAGTTTTGCAAAGGACTCATATACAACTGATCTACCAGGAGAGAGTAAAAGCTTTGAGGCCAGCCTTGGAAATGGAGTTTGGCTATTGGAATGTCGCTCAGGAGAAGCTCTAAGTTTCAAAAAAATTTTTTTAATTTTGATAGATTTAGGAGTGCAAGGAGGTTTTGTTTACCTAGGTGAATTGTACTGAAGTGATGCCTGGATTTTTGTGCTCCCATCACCTGAGTAGTATACATTGTACCAAATAGGTAGCATTTTTTTCTATCACCCCCTTCACAGCACCCCCCCTTCTGAGTTTCCAGTGTCCATTGTGCCACCGCGTACACCTGTTTACCTGTAGCTTAGGTCCTACTTACGACTAAAAACATGCATTGTTTGGTTTTCCATTCCTGCATTGCTTCACTTAACCTTCTCCAATTCCATCCAGGTTTCTGCAGAAGACATTATTTCACCCTTTTTGTGGCTCAGTAGTGTTCCATGGCCTATACTTTCTCTATCCACTCGTTGGTTGCTGGGCACCTAGATTGACTCTCAATTGTGAACTATGCTGCCATAAACACACAAAGGCAGATGTCTTTTTGATATATTTCTTTTCCTTTGAGTACATACCCAGCCGTAGGGTTGCTGGATTGAATGGCAGTTCTACGTTTAGTTCTTTGAGAAATTTCTATTCTGTCTTCCACAGAGGTTGTACTGATGTACGTTTTCGCCAACATTGTAGAAATGTTCCCTGTTCTCTACATCTGCCCCATCTATTGTTTTTTTGACTTGTTAATAATGGCCACCATGACTGGGGTAAGGTGGTATCTCAGTTTAGTTTTAATTTGCATTTCCCTGATGATCAGTGATGTTTCAGAACCTCTAAGTTTTTATATCTTAATTGGTAAGAGAAGAGTCAAGACACACAGGAATATGGTTAACAAACCTCATTCCACTTACTGAATCTTACATGCAGCTATGTCTAATTGGACAGATCTAGCTGCAAGGGAGTCTGTAAATGTAGTTTTCCTTTCTACTCCTATAAATAGGAGCAGGGGTGGGTGGAGGTTGGGAGTGCCAATCCAAAGTAACTGATGAAAAATTCTTAAGTGGATTCCACTTAGATCTTTTTCTGGTACCATTTCTTATGTGTAAGAGGGTCTCCTTTTACCTTTGTCTTCCTGGCTGTGTAAATTAGGATGGTTAAAAACATCCCAGGCATCTTCACAGTCATCTTGAGTACAGGGGTCTTCAAATTTTTTAAACAGAGGGCCAGTTCACTGTCCCTTGGACCATTGGAGGGCCAGACTGTGGGCCCTGGGAAGAGTTGGCTTCTAAGCAGGACAGGCAGCAGTGGCAAAAACACTGGGAGGGCTGGATAAATGTCCTAGGCAGGCCACATATGGCCTGCAGGCTGTAGTTTGAGGACACCTGCACTCGTATATGTACTGTGATGTCTATTATCACTAACTTTGGGTGCTGTGTTGGACTAGCTAGTGTATAAATGTGGGGCTGTAAATCCAGGTAGCAAGAGGTGTAACAGTTGCTACTATGCTAGGCCATACAACTTAAAATCACTTTCTCTGATGTGTGTCTGGCTAAGTGTCCTTTCATTGTTATGCTGTTTTCATTATATTCAATCTATGTGGAAAAGGAACTGGCCTAGGTAATAACATTTACAAACTAAGTTTTGAAAAACTCTTCCAGAATCTACTTTTTATATGCTGTTCATCAACTAACCTTTTAGTATGATGGAAGAATGAAAACCCTAGTTAGGTACTAGGTAGGATAATGCAAAAAATACTTATTAAGGAATTAACATCACTTTTAAGAGTATGTTGGAAAAATGAAAATAGTCTATGTATTTTACTAATCTACTATAACTTAAGTATTGAATAATTTGTACTTTTATTAGGATAAATTAGGGTGCTGGTTTTTGGCATTTTTTTCTTGTACTTACTAGCATCAGAACTGGAGAGTGAAATGAAGTGGAATGGCCGAATGGCATATTAAAATTGTTTATTATTGTTATTTTTTTTACCATGGACTACTTAGATATATACATATATGACATTATTTTCTAAATTGTGCAATTACAATACTTTAGTCTCTTGTGTAGATATTGATGAAAAATAGTGATTTAAATGGTGTATCTCTCTCTCTATATAGAGAGATAGATAGATATGAATACCTATATTTATGTATAAAGTATCTCTCAAAAATTTACTTAACAATTTAAAGTATGTTACATTTCTTTATTATTTGAAAAGTAAATTATTTTCTTTTTCAGTTTCCTTTCACAGTAAGGGCTATTTGATTTAGTTTTCTTCAGCTCTCAACAAACATCACAGTTGGTCTTTGGCAAGTTTCATGAAGGGTAAAATATAGTTTCCAGGGGGGAGAAAAAACAGGAGTTAGAATTAAGACCATTAAATTTATGTTACCTTTTCCTCCATCGGGTGGAGGGAACTAACTCTGAAGATTTTTATCATGTATATCATGGCACCAAAAATACTTCATTTATAGTGAATACCCATTTCTGTGTTGTTCATCTGCATTTTTTCCACTGTAAATGGGTTGGATGTCTGTTTTAGATTTAATAAAGAATAAAGAAAATGCTGATTTTTTACTTTGTGAAGGCTTTTCTTAGATCCAGAGTTTAATCTCAGCAAGCAGGATAAGAGTTTATTTTTATATGTAGTACCATGTTTATATTACCTCTTAATTATTCTTTCACAATATGGAAAGTTAGGTTTAGACGACCTATGGTTTTTCACTGTGGTCCCTGTTGGGATCATCTTTGAAAAGTCCTTAAATGATGTGAAAAAATAATTCTCAGCATGAGAACTATCTGTCTGTCTGTCTCTTTGTCTTTCTTTCCAGCCTTGAGTGAGCAAATCCACACCCAGGCGAGCAATTATCCAACATTGTAGTTTTCACATGGCTGGGGCTGGTGATCTCTTCTTTTCTCCTTTAACTATTCCAGTTCTTGTTCCATTTTATTTATCCCTTCCTCCATCTTCTCTCTCTCATCTTTTTATGTTTTATTTGTATATAATTTGCCTATAGGGATTTCCCCTTCTTTCTTTCCAAAACATTTTTTAAAAATGATTTCCTAGTTGATTATATGTTTTAGAAAAGGAAGATACAACTTAGATGTGAGAGTGACCAATACCTTGACACAATTGTTATCAGCTGTCTTTATCAGTTGTAGAGGACATCAATTATCACTTATTGAAATGCCTTGGGTAAGATATTAAAATTTTAGGAAACATGATATAAATGATATGGCAAGTGCTTGTAAGTCATGCGCTTATATAGATGTTAAAGATATTTCACCTATTCTTACTGGAGACTGGGTTCAGTGGTTAGGAACATCCTAATAGCAAATGTCACTAGGCAGGAAAGAGAGAAGCTTGTCTTGAAAATAAGCTTGTTTGTCACAAAAAATTTCCTTACCTGTTCTCAGTAGTCTACTTGTCCTCAGTGAAATCATTGAAATCCAAGGGAAAAGATGGGACACATGGAGACATTAATAGTGTATTTCCCTGGAGAGATCTTTCTGGAAGTATTGCAACAAACAAATAGGATTTTGTTTAATTTTTTGATATTTGGATATTTCCTTATTTTGTGTTTCACTGTGCCTATTTTTGTTGCCCCTCCCCCCAGGAAGTGTCTGATGGGAAGTCTGAGGGGCAGGCAACTGTAATTCAGCAGCTGGAGCAGACCATTGAGGACCTAAGGACCAAAATAGCTGAACTAGAGAAGCAGTACCCTGCCATGGACATGGAGGTGGCCAATGGCCATCGAGATGTTGAGAATGGAGTGACACATTCCGAAGATGTCCGTCTTGAAGCTCTCAGGTTAGGAGAAAATGATGTTCAGCATCAAAGGATTTTACAGGCAAAATCAATACAGACTTCCCCAACGGAAGAGGGCGGGATACTGACACTACCTTCTGTGAGTGCACTGTGGGATGGTGCTCCCTGCCCACCTGGGGCTGAAAATGGAGAGTCAGCTGTTCCGTCCTCACCTTCTGGACCTCAGACAAAGTTCTGTTCAGAGATTTCTTTGATTGTGTCTCCAAGGAGAATATCAGTCCAGCTTGATGCCCATCAGTCCATACAGAGCATCTCACAGCCTCCACCACCTTCATCCCTTCTGTGGTCTGATGGTCAAGGACAGCCTGGGTCACAGCCGTCCCATCCTTCTCTTCGTACTGAGTTTGAAACCAGCCATGAACACTCTGTTTTCTCTTCCCCTGAAAACAGCTGTGACATCCTGTCCCCACCACCGCTGCCTTGCACAGAGTCCTCCAGCTCCATGCCTCGCCTGGGCATGGTGACTCCCCCACCTACTCCTCTCCCTGGCATGACTGTGCCTATTCTGCCCAGTGCAGCCGTCCTCCCACCTCCTCCTCGGCTGGGCATAGACATGCTGCCACCCCCTCCACCTCCCCTTCCTGGAGAAGGAATACCCCCTGCCCCTCCTCTTGCTAGTGTGGAAATACCCCCTGCCCCTCCTCTTCCTGGTGTGGGAATACCCCCACCTCCTCCTCTTCCTGGTACTGGGATACCTCCTCCTCCTCCTCTTCCAGGAACAGGAATACCTCCTCCCTCTCCTCCTCTTCCCAGTATTGGGATACCCCCCGCCCCTCCTCTTCCCAGTACTGGAATACCCCCTGCCCCTCCTCTTCCTGGTATAGCAATACCACCCCCTCCTCCTCTTCCTGGTACTGGGATACCTCCTCCTCCCCCTCTTCCAGGAATGGGAATACCACCTCCCCCACCCCTTCCAGGAACAGGAATACCTCCTCCCCCACCTCTTCCTGGTATGGGGATACCCCCACCACCTCCTCTTCCTGGTATGGGAATACCTCCTCCTCCCCCTCTCCCAGGAACAGGAATACCTCCTCCCCCACCTCTACCTGGAGTGGGTATACCTCCTCCCCCTCCTCTGCCAGGTGTGGGGATTCCGCCTGCTCCAGGTTCCCCTCTCCCTCCTCTGCCACCTGGGTCAGGCGTCCCCCCACCCCCGCCACCCCCTCTGCTTCCTGGATCAGGTCCTCCATTCCCCCCGCAAGTTGGCAGTAGCACTTTATCGACACCACAGGTGTGTGGATTTCTTCCTCCTCCGTTGACATCTGGCTTGTTTGGACTAGGGATGAGTCAGGACAAAGGGACTCGGAAGCAGCCAATAGAGCCGTGCTGCCCAATGAAACCCCTTTACTGGACGAGAATTCAACTACACAGTAAAAGGTAACGTGAGAGCGAGCTCGTCTTTGCACGGTTTGTCAGTATGAGGGCAGAATTTTACCTTGAAACTCTTGGGAAAATGACAGCGTATGTTTGTAAGCACAGGTCTAAAACTTGTCTGTAGATTTTTTTTACATCAGCATCCAGCAATTTGCCATTTAAGATTTTGAGCTTTTCTTCAAAGGGGTAAAGCAAATGGCACGTGTATCAATGTATAAGATACACACATACCCATCTGTAAAGTTACTGACATGTATCTTAAAGATAGGTGGATCTATTTCTCTTAGCATGCGTGCTCTGTTACCCAGTTGTAAGACTTTACTCATCTCCAAATCCAGTTGAAAGTATGTTTATATTCTCGCAGAACACAGGTGAGGACACACGTGCAGAGAGACAGCTTTCGCTAAATTATTTTCCATATGAGAATCTACTCTTTACTTTTACTACTTAAATTCTCATTTCTGACAAACAGCTTAGAAAATATAAAACTTCGTAGGAGAGCGACCGCTGCATACATCCTTTAAAGCAGCGGTTCTCAACCTTCCTAATGCTGTGATGTGTTCTCATTGTTACAAAGGGGTCCCGACCCACAGGTTGAGAACTGCTCCTTTAAAGGCATAGGCCTGCCACGCTGTTCCATCTTGTGGTCTTCAGAATCATACTGTCTACATGAAAGTACACATCCGTATACCAGAGGATGTGCATAGGTTATATGCAAATAGGCCATCATTTCGTATCAGGATCAAAATCCTTGGTGTGGGGGAGATTCTGGAACCCATTCCCCATGTATATACTAAGGAACTACTGTGAAAAAATTATATGACATAATAAACTTCATTTGGAAAGTTTGGTTAAAAAAAAGAGAGAGAAGAAAATATACATCCATGCCCCAGGAGGGAGATAATTTAGTTTTGAGAATTTCATGGTACCTCTGTAGATGACTTCAGACATAATGTGATGTCATAAAGGCATACTTTGGAATGATCACCGTAAAAGAATACTTTCTTGGGGGAATGGTACCCGTCTGTGGTTCCAGCTTACTTGGGAGGCTGAGGCGAGAGGCTCACTTGAGCCCAGGAGTTGGCGGCTGCAGTGAGCTATAATCGTGTCAGTGCACTCCAGCCTGGGTGACAGAACAAGACTCTGTCTGAACAAAACAAAAACTCCTTTCCACCAGTCACTCTAGTTGTGTATTATTTCTCCACGCCTTGTCCACAGTCTGCTTTCCCCACACCGAGACAGTGTTGTGGGATCTGGTGGTGGGAGGAAAAAATGTACTTGAACCCTCACTGGCCCTTCTCGTTCTAACTTTTCATGATCCCTTGACTTTCCCTGGCCTGTTGTGGCCTGCATTTAGAAACAAGGTATTTCCCAGGCTAATTTTATTTCCTATATGAATTTTATCTTCAGTAAATCGTATCAGGGGACAAGAATCTACCTATCCTGACCACTTCGGAGTTTGCATTTCACTCACTGTGTGTCTATGCTGATAAATGATTTTAACCTGTGCCCTCGACTCATTTTCTCCAGATACGTAATCGGAAGTTCTTTTGTTATTGTTACTTTGCTTTCTAAAAATGCCTTTACCCTTTGTGGGTGGTATTACACGAATCTGTATTCATAGACGGTGATGGGAGGTGGGGGGGAGGGAGATCATGGAAATGCATATTTTTTTAACCCACAAGGTGGGGGGGAGGGAGATCATGGAAATGCATATTTTTTTAACCCACGAATAAGCTACCAGGTTAATAAAGCAAGTTGGGGTTTTGTGACATCAAGCATTTCTTGCCTTCACAGCCAATCCTGAGGTAGGGTTTTCTTCTATGTTTTTGTACAGTGAATTGATAACTAAGAATTCCTGAGAATTCTTAGAGGTTTCATTCTGCCTATACAGATGGCATTTTAATGTTCTCCTTAGGTTAATAAAACAAATGGTGATAAAGGGTATTTTTTCCTCTTCATCTGTCTCCCTTTTCTCTCCCTTCCTACATTTGCCTCCCCCTCCCTTGGTTCCTTCCTCTTTTATGTTATACTTGCCATAATGGAGTTTAGTTGGATGGCCCTTTCATTGTTCCTTTGCTTAATTTTAGAGACTCCAGTCCTTCACTTATTTGGGAAAAAATTGAAGAGCCATCCATAGATTGTCACGAATTGGAGGAATTATTTTCTAAAACTGATGTAAAGGAGAGAAAGAAACCCATTTCTGATACTATCTCAAAAACGAAGGCTAAACAGGTGAGTATTCTTGTGCTTTCTGAATTTGGACAGTATTTCTGGCACGAGTGTAAACTAGAAGGCCTCTGAGAGAGTTTCCGGGCTGTTTACACCTCTGCGGACCATACACGGATAGCACAGTTAGAATTTTAGAACACGTGGTTAAGTAAGACTAGTTCAAGTAGAACCACTTGTGATCATCTCCCTCAAGTGATAATGCTCTTTTATTTGTAACTTCATAATACATATTTCCAAAATCGCAGTCGTAGCTTCTTTCCAGAACTAGTTGTCTGAAAATAAATTTTCTCTTGATTCAAGTCCATCTCAGTGCGATATGGATGGGAAGAAAGGAAAGAGAGAGCAAAGAAAAATAAGCAAGGATTCCACTCTTAGTAACTGCTAATGCGTTTGGTATTTTGTTGCATTATAACTGAAGTGCACGCTGGTAGAACCCAGCTACTCAACTCTGTACTTGACACATGGAAGGAAATCTCATATCCATTCCTAACTTCTCCATGCCGTGTTAGATCTTTGATTTAATCTGTAACACTTAATTCAGAAAAAAGTAAGCCCGGCGCATTTCGAGAGAAAACATTTCCAAGCAACATTTTTCAACTGATGTATCCATTGGACTTGATAGTAAAAGGATGTTGTTATCAGTTGTTCAAGACTGTCATTCTGGAAGGGGTAGTAAAACCCCACTAATGAGCTCCAGATAGAAGAAATTACTATTGGTGCCCATCTTTTACCCTGAAATGGGGAGTAGCTACACTTCCTAACTTTTACAAGGTGGTAGGAAAGAGTCCATGGAGGCAAAGGAATGGCAAACAGCTCAGTCTTGGGAGGAGAGGAGGGGGAAATGAGGTCAGGGTCTCCAGTGTTCCCCTCGCCCAATCTGCTCAGATAAGTGCCACGTAATGGGGTGATGCCTTGAGTTTTTGCCTCTGACCTCAACGTTGTAGCTGGGTGATGATGCAGAATTGTTTCCTTTGATACTTATTACAAAGCAGACAAGTCACACTGGATGGACACTGCCAAATACAGCCAGGAAGAGATGGATTAGAATGGGACAGGTGGACCCCTGGAACCCATAGTGGGCTGGGTGGGCTGGCTGACCTGGCTCAACCTAGGCATTTCATCAATCTCAGAATAATGCAAACCTAAACTTCATGCAGTTGAATGGTTCAGGACCATTTTTCACATTGCAGCTGGTTGCTGGTGACTGTAGATCAGTAACTGTAGTAAATGAGATGGGGCCTGGCCCATTGTGGGCACTCAATAAATATTCGTTAACTTAACAAACCAGATGGCTGAGGGAGGAGGACTTTACCAATATTAGTCAATAGGCCCAGTAGTGATTAAACACTAGAAAATCATTTGTATAATAATAATCAGTAAGTCCAAGGTGACAATGTTAAGAGGATCGAAGGTAGACAGAGGACCGCATTTTCTCTGGCAGAGATAAATATTTTAACAACCTTTTCCATGGTATATTTGAGTTATACTGAGGCTGAGTCATCATATCTCTTCTTATAGATTGTATAAGGGATGGAACAGCTGTCTGGGCACGGTATATGTGTGGAGAGTTACAAACATCAAGGAGGGTCAGGCAGCCAGAATTGTCACTTGAAAAACAGGCATGGGACATCTCTTGTCCAGAGACTGTATATTCCAAAATCAAACCATGCCTTTCCCAGCTCCCAGCAACCCACATTTTTATTTTTTCTCCCCCAAGAGACTACAGATAAAGCAGATATCTCCCAGTCGCCCGACACTGAGGATTCTATGTTCTATTTGACATAATATTCAGCGTGTAGCTTACTGAAATACGATTTGTGTCTAAATCCTCAAAACTTTGAGTTACATGGGTTGGCATGAGGTGGCATCTTTGCATATCAACAGTGCAATGTGGGGAGCATCACCTCAACATAATCACCTCCCTCTGTCCCTCAGTCATTAAGGCGAGAGACTTTTCCAATCCAATGTGGTCATTTGCACTTATCGATGGTGGCACTACCCTTGACCTTCAACTTCAAACAGGGTTTATGGAACGGACTCCATCAGGAGTTCTGATCAGCTTGTTCAGAAACTGTTCCACCTGGGGGTTAATACTTAGCTCTGCACTTCAGGTTTGTTTTTAGAGATATAAAAGATGTTTTGTTTTTTTCCTCTGCTAGAGAAAAATCATCGCAGAGTGATATATTACCAAAGAAACGTAGTTTTATTTAACTTCATTATATTTGGAAGGAAAATCTATCTGTTCCATTTACTTGAGACGTTTAACATTTTATTTAAGGAAAGTGTATTTTCAGGATGCGTGCAGATAGTTCTTCTTCTTATGGGAAATGTATACTGATTGTATGTGCAGACATTTTGGTAGCTCATAATTCATTTCCTGTAAAATTAATAGCCTTTAATGCTGTGGCTTATGTTTATGGAGGTAGTTCAAGCAATTCTTCTTATATACAATGGAAGCTGGAAGTTCTGTTTTTCTTTAAATATTTAAAAATAGCCAAATAATTTTTCTGTGATCTGTCTTCTTGAAAGTAGGACTGTTGTTGAATGCACTGGCATTGAACGAGGTGCCTGGGCTGTTTTTACTGTCATGGCAGAGACATTTTCAGCGTGGTAATAGAGGATTCCTCAGCGAGGCACATTGCCGTTTGGCAGGAGGAGAAAGAAAGTTATTTTTTCTGGACACTCAGACAAATAATAATGTTGAAAATCTTGTATTTCTAAATCTCTTTTCCTACTGGGAACTTAAGACAAAGCATTTTGTGTATTTTGTTCATAGAACATGTATTGAAGTTTGCTTTGTAATGATTTCTTCATTTATCTTCCTTGGCTTTGAAGTATTAAATGTAAGATCAGCTGAGAAGGTTTTGAAGTTTCATCAGACATATGAGTATGACCCTTTTACATCGGAATTGTTTAGTAACCTGCAAACTTAAAATAAGGACAATACCAAGTCTGTCTCTTAAGGAATAAAGAGGAAAAAGAAGAAAAAGCAACCCTCACTTCAAGCCCGGGTTGAAACATTGATGCACATCTCCACTTGCCTGATTTTAAGGAAGTCTCTAGAGCCAGTAAACATTTGGTTTAGTCTCTTCTCTATTTTCAGAGTAATTTATGATTATTAATGTTGATAATGACCATAAGTCACCTCAGGAACTTTGGTGACCAAATAATATTGAATTAATTTTAACCCAAGTTTTTGAGCGCGAAAATGAGAGTATTCACTTTGGAATGATTTTGTTAATAAGGATTGCCCCCGAAAGTTTCTAGGCTGGGTATGGTAGCTCACGTCTGTAATCCTAGCACTTTGGGAGACTGAGGCAGGAGGATTCCAAAGCTAGAATTTGCAACCAGTTGAGCACTAATAAGACCCCCGTCTCTGCAAAAACTAGAAAACATTAGCCAGGTATGGTGGTGAGCACCTGTAGACTCAGCTACTCAGGAGGCTGGGGCAGGAGGATCACTTGCGCTTAGGAATTTGAGGTTGCAATGAGCTGTGGTGATGCCATGGGAATCTAGCTCAGGTGGCAGAATGAGACCCTGTCCCCCCTCCCCAAAAAAGAGTCTGGTTAATCCTGTGTCAAAAGAAATCATAAGGGAATATGACTTGGTAAATATGATAGTAGCCGTAATTATGACAGCAGCAATAATTACAATCACGGGAACCACAAGGTATATTGAATCAGTGCAGTTACTTCTCATGGATCAGTTGTTGTTTTTAGCATTCGTATCAAGTCATGTAATCCTCTTACTCCCATCAGATGGGAACCATAATCCTCAATTCATAGTACAGAAGACTGAGGTAAAGGAATTCAACCATGTTCCCAAGCTGGTAAGAGGCTGTGCCCAAGCACAGGTCTGGCTCCAGCGCCTCTGTTCTCCTAAGTAAATCATAGTAATGGATGTAAAATATTTTATGAGTCTAAGTCCAGTATTTTGTTTATATGGAGACTAAATCATATACTTTAAAGAAAGAATTTGAGGCTTGGCGCCCATAGCTCAGTGGTTAGGGCACTGGCCACGTGCACTGGGGCTGGCAGGTTCAAGTCCAGCCTGGGCCTGCTAAACAACAATGACAACTACAACAAAAAAATAGCCGGGTGTTGTGGGCGCCTATAGTCCCAGCTACTCAGGAGGCTGAGGCAAGAGAATTGCTTGAGCCCAAAAGTTTGAGATTGCTGTGAGCTGTGATGCCATGACGCTCTACCCAGGGTGACATGGTAAGACTGTCTCAAAAAAAAAAAAAGAAGAATAATTTGAATTTGTATTGGTTTTCACATCTGATCAATGTTTACGTGACTTCAGTTACTCTTAGATTATATGTGAAGACACTTTTAAAACCTTTTCAATCTTTTCACAGTTCTGACAAACCCGTAAACTGTGATGCCACGGAACATGACATTTGCCCGGTTAAATAAAAGTTTATCTGACCCATGTGAGCTTTAGACACAAAAGCTTCTGTAAGCAGTAAAAAGAAGGGCCATTTGCTTGCGTGGCATATAAATATTGGTTAGAAACAGACAACCACCGTGCTGAAACTTCACCAACGTCAAGTGATGATACTTTTTACTCCCCCTAGGACACAAAAAGAACTATCTCTGTAAAATATCCCTTAAGTAAATAATGGCTCATTGTGCTTGGAGGAACATGTCATTTGCACACAGAAGTTCATAAGGAGTAAGAGTCTGTCTGATTTTTTAAAGTACATAACTGACATTTGCCTAACCACTTGATGTGACACAAAAGAATCTCTTCCTGGGTTTCTTCTCTTTACCAGATTCGAATGCTTTGCCCAAAGAATGGGAGAGAGACACTATTTACGATGGTTAAATGCTTGTTAGGTTTCAGCCTCTGGAAAGACGATTAAAAAAATAGATAGCTAAATATGCTATTTATTATAAGGGTAGGTAATAAAAGGACTCTTTGGAATTCACATTTATTACAGACGTAAATTTTAAGGAATTGGACATTTGGTAGAATGTTCAGTCTTTCCAGCATGCTCGACGACTTAATGATAAAAAAAGCCTTTTGTGTGTGTGTGTGTGAGTGTTGTAAAAATGTATGATAACAGGGAGAAAAGGAGCGTCCATCATTCAGCTGCTCTTATTTGGGAGTACGTAGTGTAATACCTCTAAACATCCTTACATGAGACAGTAATTGCCCTTAAAAGGCTTCTTATCATGTTAGGGAATTTGGGAGAATGTGTGTGCTGCACTTTAGATATTGACTGGCCCTGGATTATTCACGGCTACGAAAAGGGGAAAGAGGTTGTATTATATATGCTATCTGTGAATATTTGCGTCAAATTTATTCATTTACTGAACATATTTATTTTTAGATTCTATGTTTAGATTTCATGCTTTATCATAATCAGTAGAAATTCAGTGTCCGCAGTGTGGCAAGCTAATCTGAGTCGTACAACTCTAATTTCTTGAAATGGTGTTAATTTCTCCAGTGTAGCTGGCAAGGCTGTGTTTTGGTTGCTTTTAACAGTTCTGTTAGTCTTCTAGACCGAAGACCTAAAATACCTACAACACCAAATCTCTTATAATAAGACAATTTAGATTTGTTTGGGGGACACACGATAAGCGTTTGATACTTTGTATCTTTCAACATCTGCTTTTAATAACACATTCCTCTTGCAAGCCTTAAAAATGTATTTACATAGAAAACCACATCAAAATAATGAAGCTATAATTAGACAAACATAGGTTTTGGGGGAATCTGGCTTTTGTTTTAGATGTTGAAGGATTTATTACGTTTTGAAGCTGCTATTCCTATAACTGTTTGTAGAGTATACCCAATCAATTCCAAGAATGAAACCTCTGTTTTAAAATTTTCTTTGCTCCTAAAAAATTACTTTTTACACTTCTAAGTAAATGGCTAAAAAAAACAACAACAAAACATAAATCCACCAACATAGTAAAAAGAAAATATAATTAAGCTAATGATCCTTGACCTTCCTAGATTATATATTAGGGAAATTATATTTGATTAGTCATACCATGGGAATGCACAAAATTTAATAACGCTGAAGGTTAATTATCTAAGACTTTATATTCATGTACTATGATGGTATTAAGATTTCCTTGGACTAGATGGGATGGCTGGGATGTTGTGTTTGTTGATTTGTTATGTTTATTTTGATATATCGGGATTGAAGAGAGAGCATTAGGAGAGAATATATATTCTATTTGGAACACCCAGTATGGAGGCATGTGCTTGTAGTCCCACCTACTTAGGAGGCTGACGATAGAGGGTCCCTTGAACCCAGAAGTTGAAGGCTTCAGGGCACTGTTATCCCACCCGTGAGTAGCCATTGCACTCCAGCACCAGCCTACCCAGGCTGGAGTGCAAGACCTCATCTCTAAAAAAAAAATTTTTTTTAATTCTGTTTGAAGCAGATGATGAGAAAACATTATCTTGCTACTGCCAATGTAGAGTGGAGCTGCTATTGCAGAGAGCCCTAGAGTGAGGTGTCTTTAGTTTTGCTGGAGAAGCTACGCAGTAGAAGTACTGCACCTGCCTTGATGGCCGCAGACGTCCATTCATTCAGCAGATACAGCACAGGGAAAGAGTGAAATACACCAGCGAGGGCGCAGAGGTTCTCCAGAGGGCTGATTTATTACAGAACAGCCCAAGAGAAACAGTGTAGAGTAATTTGAGGGACGCTACTGGAATAATCCTTAGGTTCCACACTGTATACTAGAGACATTAAGAACTGTGGGTGGTCAGGAATTGAACGGAGTATGTAGGCTGGACTTGGGATGAGGCCTGTGTGGAGGAGATGTGACTTGAAGTGGGCCTTGAAGAATTTGGTTTAGCTATGTAGGAAGGATTAAGGGGTGGTTTTTGAGAACAACACCATGAGCAAAGATTTCCTTACAGCTTATTTAAAACCATAGTAAATCAGTCATCGTTTGTAGCTGGCTTTCCCTGGAAGCTCCTGTCTGAGGGTCTCAAGAATGTAGATCCTTTATATTCCTTTCCTTATTCTATTCCTTTATATTAGCTGAGTGTGTTTCCTTCTCATCCTCCTTTGGGTTTGCCATATTAGATGTAAGTGTGAGAATTGAATTTAGATAATTGGACCCAATGTTTATTTTGTTAGCATGGAATGAAAGAGCTAAATGTACGTTTCTTTACCATGGACAGTGAGAGGACTTTGGATAACCTCAGAGCAAAAGAGGATTTTATTCCTTATTTGGCTTGTATAGTCACAATTATGACAGCTCCCAGGACACTGGGGACATTGGTCTGATTATTCACACCCTAATTCAGTGAGGCCTATACTGAGAAATGGCTGTGATTATTTGAGACCGCAAGTTTAAGAGGTGGAAAAACAAACTGTTATTATTTATGCCTGTAGTATTTTTAAATTTAAAACTTTGTTTAGATTGGATTATAAGCTGTTTCTTTTTCAAAAATACGTCTGTAATGGAAGATTTTGAACCTTTCTCCTTAATTTTTTTTGTCAAATGTTAGCATACGAATCTTTAAAATCACTTGATTTATAACTCGAAACTATCCGAAGTATTACTTTTGTTTGGAAGTGGGCCTTCCGAACGACAGAATGAGAAACTTAGTATTTTTCTTTCTAGCATAACAACAATTTAACTGGTGGAAATCATGACCAAAAAAATCATTTTCAGTTTCTGGAAATTGTCCTACGAAGTATAGGAATTGGAGAAATGGTCATTTGAGAAAATCCTCTAAGAACTCAGTAAGAATAGTGGAAATCTGTGATATTTGAGCCACAGCCTACTTCCCCACCAGCCTCTGCCAACTCTGGTCTACCCTGGATGGGTGGGGCTGAAAGGACATCTCTCTCTTTCTGCAACTCTGCCTGTAGCTGTGGTTTCACCCCAGGATGGGCAGAATAACACGTGTTAAAAAGAACAACTTTAAACAGCAACAAAAGAGCTATAGAGATTAGCTATACCAGGGTCATACAAAATAAACTTTAAAGAATGTTACTGGAGATAAAGAAAGACATTTCATATTGAAAGGAGGGTCCATCTAATAGGAAGGTAGTGCAGTTAGTTATTGGCCTACCTGAGAACAGAGTCCCAGAGTGCATGAAGGAAAAACTAGAATGAACAGAATTCAAGAGAGGAGTCAACAGTAATATTCCGAGGCTTCAATATCCCATCTTTAATAATGCATAGAACAGTTAGGCAGATCAACAAGGAAATGGAAAAATTGAACAGCAGTATAATAAAAGAGACCAAAACCACCAAGAAAATGTTCTGCTCAATCGCAGAAGAATATAAGTACTTCTTAAACATACATAGAACATTCTAAAAATAAGACTTAATAAATTTAAAGGGATTGAAGTGTAAATAAATTTGTTACTTTTTTTTTTTTTTTTGCAGTTTTTGACCGGAGCTAGTTTCTTGAGATGTGACTTTTATTTGGGTTGTTAATTTGTAATCTTCTGACTTTGTAATGTAGACATATAAGTCTATGAATTTTCCCCTTAGGACTGCTTTTCCTGCATCCCATAGATTTTGAGAGTGGGTATCCCATTTGTCATACAGTTTGAGGAATCTTTTTTTTTACTGGTATAACAATCAAGTTTATTTAATTTCTGCTTTGTGTCATTTAGTCTAAACTATTAAGGCTATTAAAGGATTTTATATAAGTGAACCACACACAAGCAAACCAATGTTCAATAATAGATATCATTACCAATTCTTGGCAACTTATTATTGGAAAGCCTGTGTTCATTAAAACAGGTGATACAAAGACAATATTCAGGTTCTAACTGAGAAAAATGTATAAACCATTAGCTGCAGAGTATCCCTTAAATAGCTGGGCGTTGTGGTGGGCGCCTGTGGTCCCAGCTACTTGGGAGGCTGAGGCAGGAGACTCGCTTGAGCCCAGGAGTTTGAGGTTGCTGTGAGCAGTGAAGCCATGGTACTCTACCCAGGGGCTCAGCTTGAGGCTCTGTCTCAAAAAAAAAAAAAATAAAGATTGAAGTATACCCCTCTTGTATCACAGAACAACTTTTCAGTTATACATCATCTCAACTAGCTTATGAGTTTTTTTTTACATATACATATGTTTATTAGGTTTCCACTTTTTGTCTTCACAAAATTAAAAAGGCTTAAAATTTAATAACCATAACAATGTTTAAGATAAGGACTAGGAACAAAAACCTCGTGAAGAACAAATGAAGATTGATTGCTGCATTGAAATATTAAGCAATAATGATGATAATGCAAAGAAATTAACGTTCACATTGTCAAATAAGAGTATGACTATTATAGAATGCTTTGACTCTGAGGTTCAGTATGGAGTCATCAGTTAACTTCTTATTTTTTTTTCCCAAAGTCTCAAAAAATAGACAACTCATATTTATAAATAAAAACAGATCGTGCCAAATCTTATAGACAATAGAAAAAGAATAATCCAAAATCATTCTACTTAATCTAGATACACCTGACATTAAAATTGGAGAAAATATATTATTATAAAGGGGAAATTGCAAACATATTTCACTTATAAGTGAGGATACAATATCCTGAACAACATATTAACAGGTTCAATTAAAAATTAATGTTTAAGTAATGTACTTGGTTAAAATTAAATCCAATTTATGTGAAAATTAATCACTATTTTCTTTTCATTACTTTTTTTTTCTTTTCCTTTCCCTCCTCCTCTGTCTGGTCTCCCCTTTCCCCATGCCCCATGATGTCATTAATTGTCATCAATTGTCCTCATATCAAAGTTGAATACATAGGATTTGTAATTGTCCATTCCTGGATGCTTCACTAAGATAGAAATATTTTTTTTTTGCAATTTTTGGCCAGGGCTGGGTTTTGAACCCGCCACCTCCTCCATATGGGGCTGGCGCCCTACCCCTTTAAGCCATAGGCACTGCTCCAGTATGAATTTTTTTAATTCTTAATTTCATCATTGACCTAGAGATAGTTTAGCAGCCTGTTGTTTAATTTCCATGAATTGTGTAGATTTGAGTGTCTCTCTTAGAATTGATTTCTGGTTTTGTTCCAACGTGGGCTGAGACGTACAAGACATGATTTTTTTTTTTTTTAAATTTGCTAAGACATGCTTTGTGTCCTAAGATATGCTCAGTCTTGGAGAATATCCCATGTGCTCATGAAAAGAATGTATATTCAGTAGTTTTTGGATAGAATATTCTATAATATCTATCAGGTCCATTAATTCTAGAGTCCTTTTTAAGTCCAGTAGTTGTGTATTGATGTTTTTGCTTTGATGATGTGTTTAGCTGTGGCATGTTGAAGTTCCTAGCTATTATGACGTTGCTGTTTATCTCTGGCACTACTGGGGAAGTTTTCCCAAATAATTTGCTCTAATAGATTTGCTGTGCTTTTTGATTTTTTCTCTTCTACTTCTGGGATACTTATGATCCCTGTATTAGTTCAATTCATATAGTCCCATATTTCTCTGAACACTTATTTTTTTTCTTCTTTATTCTCTTTTCTGCATCTTTGAGTGACTGGATTCTCTCAAGAGCCTTGTCTTCAAGCTCTGAGATTCTTTCTTCTGTGTAGTTTAGCCTGTTGTGAAGCTTTCTGCTGTATTAAGAAATTCTGTAAATAATTTTTATTTCTTTAAGCTAGTTCTATTATATCCTTTCTCACGTTGTCTAGTTCTTTAGTGACTTTTTTGCATTTTTCATTGATGTCCTGAAATTTTTTTGTTTTGTCTTATTTTTCTTGGTTTTCAACTTTCTCTTGAAATTCATTTATTTGTCATCATACTCTAAATTCCATTTCTGACATTTGGACATTTTCTTTTTGGTGTGGGTCTATTGACATAGGTCCACTGTGATCTCTTGGGGGTGTTAAACTCTTCTGTATCTTCATGTTGACAGAGTTCTTTCACTGGTTTCTTCTCATCTGGCTCCTTTTCTCTCAGCTCAGGGCTGATAGTATTGTAGTGCACATGTTATCCTTTGCTGCAAACTTACTACTTAGTGAAGAACTCTGGAAGCTTGACCTGGCAGGTGAGGGACGGGTACATTGAAAGCCTGTAATGTAGGTGTTTTGCTTTGTCCCATTTCCCTTTGATTATTACAGCTTAAGCTGTGTAGAGAGGTAGGTTTTTCCCTAGCCTGATGTTGGAAGTTTGAGTGGGGTCTAGGTGAGACCATCTCCACATGTGCTAGTGTTATAGGGGATTGCTCTTTTTGCGTCTCTCCAGGAGGTAACAGTGACAGCTGGGTGAAACTATCTAGGCAGTGGTCATCAATGTCTGGACTGTATATTTGCTTGTACTAAGTCCAGGTGAAACTTTAATAAATTTAAAATGATTGCTAGTATAGTGGCTCATACTTGTAATCTTAGCACTTTGCGAGGCTGAGGCAGGAAGATTGATCAATGCCAAGGGTTGGAGGCCAGGTTGAGCAATACAATGAAACTCTGTCTCTACAAGAAATCGAAAAATCAGCTGTAGTAGCACATGCCTGAATTTCCAGCCACTTGGGAGACTGAGGTAGGAGGATGACTTTAGGTCAGGAGCTTCAAGTTGGGCAAAAGATTTGAATAGATGTTTCTCTTAAGAATTATACCACTGGCCAATAAGCATATGAAAATATATTTAGCATTAGAGAAATGAAAATCAAAACCATAGTGCAACCGTACTTAACATGTGCTGAGATGGCTGTAATCAAAAAGGAAGATGATAACTAGTATGATGTGGAGAAACTGGAACCCTTCGTATATACTACTCATGGGAATGTAACAATGGTGTAGCCATTTGGATTTCAATGAGAATTCCAAGTCTTAGCCTACTTATCTGCATATTTACCAAAAAACATTTATTTTTCACAGGGGAAACTAAGTGTTTTTCTGGTAGCACTAGTAATCCATAGAGTAATTAGGATTTCAGTCCATAATTTTGTAGTTGAGTAATATTTTTTTCAAGCTCAAAAAAACTTAAACGTTTGTTCCCCCTAAAAGTACATGATCTGAAGTATAAGCTATGTTTAACTTAAAGAACAATATGGTTTTAAAGAGAAGAGTCCATTAAAGGAGAATTGTAGACCTTTTTGCTTTGCTGTTGATAAAGAGACTGAAGATCTATGGGCTGTGATTTTTCTCTGTAGAAGTGTGTGCTCTGGGAATATAATTAAAATCACTTTAGAAGCTAGACTGGCCTTGTAGCCAATGGATTTGGACAAGGTCACCAGCAACCCCCAGAGGATAGATTTTCTGTGTTCATGGAGGTTACCTCTGCTGTTGGTTTAACATTTTGACTGTAAATTGTTTTATTGGCCATTTTGATGAAAGTTTTAACTAATCTCTCTTCTCTCAATTCCTCATATAGGAAAGAGAATTAAAAGCAAAATCTTAGGACCTCTGCATTTTTAACTTTTATCTTGAACAGATGTGTGGTAAACGAGATTTGCATTATTGAACTTAAATGGAAATGCATAAGCTAAAATTGGCCTGTCCCCTTCTCCCTTCTCCCCCTCTACCTCCCTCCTTCTCTCCCTTCATCCTTCTCTCCTTTCTTCTTTCCTCTCCCCTTCCTCTCCCCTTCCTCTCTCCTTCCTCTCTCCTTCCTCTCCCCTTCCTCTCTCCTTCCTCTCCCCTTCCTCTCTACTTCCTCTCCCCTTCCTCTCTCCTTCCTCTCCCTTTCCTTTCCCCTTCCTCTCTCCTTCCTCTCTCCTTCCTCTCCCCTTCCTCTCTCCTTCCTCTCCCCCTCCTCTCTCCTTCTTCTCCCCTTCCTCTCTCCTTCCTCTCCCCTTCCTCTTTCCTCTCCCCTTCCTCTCTTCTTCCTCTCCCCTTCCTCTCTTCTTCCTCTCTCCTTTCTCTCTCCTTCCTCTCCCCTTCCTCTTTCCTCTCTCCTTCCTCTCCCCTTTGTCTCTCCTCTCCCCTTCTTCTCTCCTTCCTCTCTCCTTCCTCTCCCCTTCCTTTCTCCTTCCTCTCCCCTTCCTCTCCCCTTCCCCTCTCCTTCCTCTCTCCTTCCTCTCCCCTTCCTGTTTCCTCTCCCCTTCCTCTCTTCTTCCTCTCCCCTTTCTCTCTCCTTCCTCTCCCCGTCCTCTTTCCTTCCTCTTTCCTCTCTCCTTCCTATCCCCTTCCTCTCTCCTTCTCCTTCTCATATGCAGTGATATACCACGTTTGATCCTCTCTTGATAATCAGCACCCCATTTTCTTTATGTACACATACAGTATGATAATCCAAAAGTGCTGAGGTCTATGTGATGCCTCCATAAAAGTCAGGACTTAATAGTCTGCTAATTGATAGTATCAGTATCCTCTCTCTATACGTTTAGCCTCAAAAGGAAAAGAAAATGACTATCTTTGGCGATCCTGTTGAATTTTGTGCTGTGCCAGTTTAAAGGTGAATGAAATGCTTGCACCATTACTCCATATTTGACAAATTTTAACTAGAGTATGAAAGTGTCTAAAAATAGCAAGTTGTAGAAAAAACACTTTAAAAAAACTATGGTATAAATCTTGCTACCCAAAAGTTTATGGGGAAAAAAGTGAGAACAGTATAAAGTTGAAATGGGGAAAGAGCTGATATCGCCCAAAGCTTTGCAGAGTATTCAGGCAGATTTTCTTCTCATTTTTTCCAGCTAGCCATGAAAACCATTATGTTTTGAGATGCATATTGGCAGGAATGTAAGCAAGGTTTCTCTTTTATTGATCTCTATGGCAAACTTTATGTATAGTTTTGTGTATTAACCCACACGGATTCTAATGTCATCATTAAAACTGGTCCAAAACATAGGCCACTCTTGATGCGGGGGTTTTCTTAACCCTCAGTATGGTACAGAATGATTCTTTTTCTCCCCCTTAGTCCTTTTCTGTACAATTTGTTGGTGTTTTTACTTGTGGCCTTTTTTTTTTTAAACTAATGTTTTGTGTACTTAAGTCAATTACCATTGTAAGGAAAGCTTTTCATAATTAGGATGGAATTTTTCCTGCTTTTTTCTACTGCCAGAAAAATGAAACTAGCATATTCTTCAAGTGCCACTAGAAGCTAGAATTTGAGTTGCGATCCCCTTGAAGACGAGTGCTTTAAATTACGAGCTTTTCTTTTATGGCCCAGATCGGCACAAGGCTTTATAAAAATTGGCTTTGCGCTAATCTCCGTCCTTTGAACTGGCAAGGAAAGACAAAGTAACTTGTTTTATTTTGAAAGGTCGTTTGCAGTGTTCCCTTGGTGATGCCAGATCGCCTTGGCTGGTTTTTTGTTAGTACAAACTTTCCTATTAGAGTAACGCCAGCTTCCTTTTGAACATTGCCACACATGAAGCAGGTGGGTAGACAGCTATTCCAAAGAGAAGGACAAAACCCAATCAACTCCATAACTAGACTGTCTCTTTTCATTCTATGTTAAGTCTTCCAGAAAATAAAAGTATACAAAGCAGCCAAACATAAGGCCAAAACAAA
Source organism: Galago senegalensis (assembly GCA_963575145.1). Classification (NCBI taxonomy): domain Eukaryota; kingdom Metazoa; phylum Chordata; class Mammalia; order Primates; family Galagidae; genus Galago; species Galago senegalensis. The sequence goes on along the minus strand of CAUYTI010159289.1, from coordinate 6,860 downwards.
AATGTGCACTTTAAAAAGGATCAGAAATTATTTCTCCATTTTTCTATCAAGTGTGAACCAAGCTTGATTGTATTTCAAATTCCGATCGTTATAAAATGCAGATGAAGGAAATAATCCAATGGCAAGGTGCTTTCAGTCTATTCTGAATATTTTGGTGACGCAGAGTTAAAGAGGAAGGAAACAGGTGTTCGTTTAAACGTACAGTTTAAAAGCAAATTATTCTACTGCCTAAATTAGAATACAAGTGTATTTAAGTAGTGTATTTAAATAGTGTATTTACATAGGAGGAAAAACACAGCTTCTGAGTAGAGATGTGAGGGCATAGACTACAAGTCCTCAAACTTTTTAAACAGAGGGCCAGTTCACTGTCCCTCTGACCATTGGAGAGCCAGACTGCAGGCCCCAGGACGGGACGAGTTGGCTGCTAAGCAGGACAGGCAGCAGCAGCAAAAACACCTGGCGGGCCGGATAAATGTCCTATGTGGGCTGCCTGTGGGCCGTAGTTTGAGAACACCTGGTAGACATTTGAGATCTGACTTGTTTAATCTGGCCTGATACGTGAGGGGCTTGGAATGGTTACAGTGATGACTTAAAAATAATAATTCAGTTTTGAACTGATTCAGTGGACTACATTTTCAAACTTAAGGTTCAGTTTATTTGAGAGATTTTCCACCTAAACAGAGTAAAGCCTTTATGTAGGGCAATTCGCTTTGTTGTTAGCTGATGAAGTTATTTGATGAAGTTCTTTCAACAAATGTCTTCAGTGGTCCGAAATAGCAGTTACGAATAAGTTATCCTGTCCCATTGATCAATTCTTTATCTTTCTCTGTGCTTCTACCTTTTAAAAATTCCCCTGTTCTCCAGAGCATTTCTAGATATTTCTTTTCTTTTTTTTTGGCCGGGGCTGGGTTTGAACCTGCCACCTCCAGCATATGGGTCCAGCGCCCTACCCTTTTGAGCCACAGGTGGCACCCTACCCTTTTGAGCCACAGGTGGTGCCCTTCTAGGTACTTCTTGGAATCATATATCCTCAATGCTCTTGTTTCTGACCTGGTAACATGTTCCATATGCTGCCTTCACTTTGACAGGAAATAGGATTATCTATATTCTGTATTTTCGTGGCTATCTTAACATTGATGTTGCTGAACCTCATCCATTTGCTCACTCTTCTTTTTATTTGAAATTATGTAACACGATGGAGTTAAAAACCTACTTTAAAATGTTTTTTTTTCCCCTTGTATTTGCAAACCTTTTTTTGTTGTTCAGGCCGTGGCAACTTCTAATGCTTCCAGGAGGCATGAGTGCGGCTCTCGTAAATACGTTTAACATCTTAGATTGTTTAAGAATCTGTCGTCTTTTCTACATTCCATATTGGGACGCAATTAGCATTTCGTGTATGGCAACCAGAATTGCATGCAAAATTCTAGAAAGTATCTATAACACATGACTCATACCAAACAGTAATTTGTTTGTTTTTATTTGGCCTTCTTTTGTCTTACTCCAACTTAATAAGTCATGTTTGCCATTCTTGAGGTTGCTAAGATGGTTTCACAGATTTCACTGCCGTGCTTCTAAGACCCATCTCATTCTCCCCTCATAGCCGTCTACGATGCTTTCCCCCCCCACTGGACCACCCAGGGCTATGTTGAAAGTATCATCATTCATCTTACTGTGGTCTTGCTGTTTTGCTCATTTGTTTATTTATTTTTTATTTTTTGCGTGTTTCCTGACATCACTAGTACATTTTTTAAATGTAAGCTGTTGTAAATTTCCGGTGGTTTGTGAATTACCCATCCTTTTTTTGGTTTGCTTACTCTCTTTCACAGGCACTTAATAAATTCTAATTCTTAGGAAATTGCCGTGTATGGGTCTGTCTTCTCTTTAAGTTTCTTCTTAAGGGTCCATGTCAAACCACCCCACTCACTAAAATCATTTTATAGATTTTTAAAAAGTTATTGAACACCGCAGTCATTCAGAGGGAGTCATACATTATCATCATGAGGACTCATACTAGGTTCAGAGAAAAGTCGGCGTCAGAAAAGATGTGGCTGATTCTGGGAAAATGAAGTCATCATACTCTTAAGAATAGGACCCACTTCCTTATTCACGAGGGACAAAACCAGACTCTTTTTTCCTCCTCTTTTTGTATGTTGATAAAAAGTACAAGAAACGAGAGGCAGATAAACTCAAATATTAACACGTTGATCTCTTCCCCGTGTTGACAAGCAAATTGGGCCATTCGAGTGATCTGGAAACTTTGGGAATGGGTTCGTCACAGTTTTGGTGATCCTTACCAGCAAGGTGCTGTCTATCTGTGTGTTTCATAAATACTTTTGAAGTTCAGGGTGTATGTGAGTTAGCAGTTCAAATAAATGCATGGGATATGGGCAGGGATAGAATTGCTACAGTGTATACAAATTCATTATTTCCTGCAGTCTTTTCATGGATATAGTATTTTTAACCCATGATAATCAGTTATTATTATTATTATTTTTTTAAACCTATTTCAGTCAGACTTCCCTTTCGCCCATTTGTGCCAGCTGGGTTTTTTTTAGGGCTACAAAGCTGGGGGAAAAAGGCAGAAAAAATTTGAATAAATAACTGAATTGTGTTGCATGACAGCCCCCTCTACCTTGCTGTGATTCTTACTTTCTTCCTCGTGACCCCTGAAAAGAGGAGAGAAAGATGAAAAGGTTCAAAGGAATTTTACACTCTGCGCAGAACTTGTACAGGAGGAGTTACCAAGGAGATAGAGATCTTCTAGAAAAGGGGAACCTCATTGGAGAAGGAAGAGGGGGAACAGGCTTTGGAAGGCTGAGTGTGCATCTGATTGTCGTATGCGAAGATGCTCGCTTGTGTCTCTTTAAGCCCAAATCCAGTCTGAGTTTGCATGTCTGTTTTTTTCAGTGACAAAGAGACAAATATCTTGCTTGCCCTAATTGCAATGTTGGACAGTAATCCTATAACGTCCACGTTAAGAGATGTATAAAAAAACTTTATCATCACCAAAATGAAAAAAAAAATGTGTGTTACCAACCTTCCCACAGATTAGTATAGAAAACTGCCCCGGGTCAGGTTGGCTCAGGTGAGGATAACTTCCTGTATCCCTATGCTTATGAAGAAACTGGGAGCCATTTGGTTATTCCATCCCCCCCACCCCACCGCACATTGTGTTTTAGAACCCTAGTTATACAAACTAAAGCTTTTCTCTTTTCTGCCTCTACTTTAGAGTTTTTTTGGCTTCCGGTTCAAAAATAGAAAAGGAGGTGAAGGAAGGAAGCCTGGGGTATTGCAGCAAGTCAAGAATGATCCCTTTTGGTCTCAGGGCATCCTCTTATACCCACTGAAAACCAGGACCTGGTTGTCGTCCTTGTGTGATTAAAGACAGGGACTTCTAGGGCAGGATACCAGTGTTAGTCTTGGATGAAGTTAAAATTGCCGTGATCCCCGTTTGCTTTTCCTGTGGAATGATCTTTTCACTTAGATCAGCTTTGGATTTCTTGTGAGGCCTTGCATCAGTGAAGGGCGTAAAGCTCAAGCTTTTCTTTTCTCCTGGTGAAGGACGTGAGCCAGGGGCCACCTGCTCTCCTTCCCCTCCCCCAGTGTCACAGTTGGCCTTCTGGGAGCACTCCCACCCAGAAAGTGTGTTAACTTATTCCTTAGCCACTCCTGATTATTCATGTTTTCCTATTTTAAGAATCTGTACCTTTTTTTTTAACACCTTAGATGAGGGGTCCTCAAACTTTTGAAACAGGGGACCAGTTCACTGTCCCTCAGACCATTGGAGGGCTGGACTGTGGGCCTGGGGATGAGTCTGCTGCTAAGCAGGACAGGCAGTGGCAGCAAAAACACCCGGCAGGCTGGATAAATGTCCTAGGCAAGCTGCATGTGGCCCATGGGCTATAGTTTGAGGACGCCTGCCTTAGATTATTCATGTCTGTTATTTTATGTGTGAATTTATTTTTTTCCTAGCAGACTATTTTTGGTACAGAATAACCTTGTGCTTGTAAAGAGGTTACCCATAAAGGATGTGGGTTCATGATTCGTGCTCAAGCAAATTTAATCCATGAATGAGCTGTTATAAAAATTGAAGCATGAGGATGGCGCCTGCGGCTCAAAGGAATAAGGTGCCGGCCCCATATGCTGGAGGCGGTGGGTTCAAACCCAGCCCCAGCCAAAAACAAACAAACAAACAAAAAAGTGAAGCATGAGATTCTGCTGAAAGTCACGGATTTTTTCATGGCTTCAGCTCTGCATTCACTCGGTTCTGTGGTGGAAAGGTGATTACTTGAAATAGGCTTCTCTTTCCTCTCACTGGTACCATCCATTCTCTTTAGAGTGGAAGCTTTTAGCTTCAGTGACTCTTTCAAGCCTTTAACTGTGTCCTCCAGGCTGGTGGAATGGACACTCCATGATATTGAGCCATTACCAGCCTTAACGATGATATGGTGTTGAATGATTAGACCTTTTGAAAAGCTGGTATATAATAAATTGATTATTCCAGGGATTTCTTTTAGTGGTTTTATTTTCTTCTTGTGTGTTACTTTGGGTTTAATTTTTCACGGAAGTGCCTTTACAAAGTGGAGTGGCCCATCCGTGTCTTCAGCAGTCAGTATGACATTCACTAGTAGTAAGGACAGTGGGAAGTAGTGATTTTGTTGTTGTTGTTTTCCTTTTTTAGCACCTGGGACCACTCATGGAAGATGATGCTCTAATTAAGATTCAAGTTTTTAGGCTGTATTTTCTACCTCGTCTCATACAACAAACAAAAAAACGATTTAAAGATTGGGGTAATACTTCTGTCTTCTTAATTTTTTTTTTTATTTGATGGCTAATGGTTGATGATTCTTTTTTTTTTTTGAGACAGAGCCTCAAGCTATCGCCCTGGGTAGAGTGCTGTGACATCACAGCTCACGGCAACCTCCACCTCCTGGGCTTAAGTGATTCTCTTGCCTCAGCCTTCCAAGTAGCTGGGACTACAGGCACCCGCCACAATGCCTGGCTATTTTTTGGTTGTCGTGGTCATTGTTGTTTGGCAGACCCAGGCTGGATTCCAACCCACCAGCTCTGGTGTATGTAGCTGGTGCCTTCGCTGCTTGGCTACACGCGCTGAGCCAGATGATTCTGGAGCAGATAATTGTCAGGTATAGTCAGGTGAATTGCCACCAACTTAGAGAATGTTCAGAGATTTTTGTAAGAGCTCCTGACTGCTGTCCAGGTCAGTCTTGGCTCAGCTATGCATATCAGCTGGCACTACCCCTAGCTTGCCTCTTTGCACAGACTGTGTGATTTTATGCATCTGGGCGTTACCTATTGTCGGTTTCCTAGCAGGTGGAATTACAGTTATTTTGTTTGCATTTGTATCTTTTCCTTCTTTGGATTTTTAGAAATAATTAAATGCCCTGGCTGGCCTTTTTATCTTGGGATGGAATCACTTACAGAATGGGACACATGGCTTTCCCCCAGATTGAGTCATGGTGTAGTGACATAAGGGAATTTCATAGGAGCAGCAAAATAACCAGAGATTCCATGTGGCATTAATTCACTGCATGTCTATTTATTGACTAGTAACTGTGTGCCAGCCACTGAGCTTAGTACTTTAACATGGGAGGGGACAGAGACGGCAGGAGAGGACTGGGCTTTGGGAATTGGGTAATACGTGTAGAATTCTGGGGGATACTTGAGGTTTTTTTTTTCCCTTCTTGCTGCCCTAACCTCCAACCATGAACTGAGCTGAGGGAAACAAACTGTCCAAATCTTGAATAGCATCTTATTCTAAAATTGCTTTTATTTGATGTCTGAATGAATCTTTAAAAAAATGATTTGCTCACTTCGGATTTTGATCTGACTTTGTCTTCTATGAACACACTGGCCATAAATTCTATTCTTGGCATTCAGCAGAATGAACTGGCTGGAAAAATCCACCCCAGAGATAAAACAGTTGCTGATAGCATTTTCTAAGGATGCTGGTATACTTACAGATAACTCAAAATTACTTTTACTTAAACACTGTGATGCAGCTGACTAGTCTTCTGGGGAAGATGATGTTCAAATGAAAACCGTGTTGATTGAGAAGAAAGGACTGATTCGAGGAATAATTAAGAGTTAGAATGACATGACTTAGCTATATTAGATAATTATTGACTAGTTATATTTGTATGCACTTGAAATAAGCACTTTGTCCCTATATATACTGCTTCTGAATGCTCAGCTGATGATCTGGGGTGAAGGAATTAGAACTTATTTGGTGAATACGGAACAGCGTGTCTGTCATTGTATATTTCTGTAGTCTCTTTCTGCAAAGGCCTGTGATGCTTGTATCAGCTTTTCGAAACATTTAACTGATTTTTAGGCTCCTGGGTAACTTATTTGATCTTGTGATTTTGTCCTTAGATAACAATTTTATCATTACTAGGTTTGTCCATCTTTAAGAAAATTATTGAAAAATGTTATGTTTTCCCTGTTCATTTCCTTAGTTGGTCTACTGAAGTTTGAAACAAGTACAACTACTTTGGGAAATTCCTTGGCAGGAAATACTAAAGTTCAGCACATGTAACCCAGGACCTAGTAGTCACAAGAGGAGTAGTTTGGCTCCTATGTGTGTATATGCAAAAATGAATTCATATATACATAAAAATACGTATATAAGAATACTCAGAGGGCAGCACCTGTGGCTCAGTGGGTAGGGCTCCAGCCCCATATACTGAGGGTGGTGGGTTCAAACCCAGCTCCAGCCAAACTTCAACAACAACAAAAAATAGCCGGGAGTTTTGGCGGGCACCTGTAGTCTCAGTTACTCTGGAGGCTGAGGCAAGAGAATTGCTTAAGCCCAGGAGTTGGAGGTTGCTGTGACCTGTGAC
>CAUYTI010159288.1:0-21872 GCA_963575145.1 Galago senegalensis | reverse complement strand
GGCTCGGCGCCTGTGGCTCAAGCGGCTAAGGCACCAGCCACATACACCTAAGGTGGCAGGTTCGAATCCCCAGCCTGGGCCTGCCAAACAACAATGATGGCTGCAACCAAAAAATGGCCAGGCGTTGTGGCGGGCACCTGTGGTCCCAGTTACTTGGGAGGCTGAGGCAGGAGACTCGCTTGAACCCAGGAGTTGGAGGTTGCTGTGAGCGTGATGCCATGGCACTCTACCCAGGGGGACAGCTTGAGACTCTGTCTAAAAAAAAAATTAAATTAAATTAAATTAAATTAAAAAGATACACAGAATACTCTTTTTTGAAAAACATCCATTTGGCTCAGCGCCTGTAGCCCAGAGACGAGGGCACTGGCCACACATACTAGAGCTGACAGGTTTGAACCCAGCCCAGGCCTACCAAACAACAATGACAACTTACAAACCAAATAATTACAAAACAACAAATTACAACCAAAAAATAGCCAGGTGTGGTGGCAGGCACCTGTAGTCCCAGCTACTTGGGAGGCTGAGGCAAGAGAATCGCTTAAGCCTGAGAGTTGGAGGTTGCTGTGAGTTGTGACACCATGGTACTCTACCCAGGGCGACATAGACTCTGTCTCAAAAAAAACATAGACTCTGTCTCAAAAATAAAAAGCCATAGATGGGAGACTGATTTGAATTATAATATGCCCATAAAATCAAATTTCTTTTTTTTTTTTTTGAGACAGAGTCTCACTCTATTGCCTCGGTGGAGTACCATGGTGTCATAGCCCACAGCAACCTCCAACTCCTGGGCTTAGGCAATTCTCCTGCCTCAGCCTCCTGAGTAGCTGGGACTACAGGCACCCACTGCAACACCCAGCTATTTTTTTGTTGCAATTTGGCCGGGGCCGGGTTTGAACCTGCCACCCTTGGTATATGGGGCCAGCACCCTAGCCACTGAGCCATAGGCACTGCCCTATTTAAGCAATTTCTAAAATGAATGGTATAAATCATGTGTTGACATGGATATCTTTCCCAAATAAAGATAACCCAAATATAGTAATTTTAAAAAGCAAAAAATGCAAATTAAAAAACAGCATTTATGGTCTGATCCGCCTTTGTATTTTTTTGTTTGTTTGCTTTGCAGGCCCTTGCTAGGTTTGAACCGGCCAACCTGGTGCAAAGGGCCAGCACTCTAACCATTTAGCTATGGGTGCTCAACTGATCCTCCTTTGTAAAAATGAATATTTAAATATACTTATAAAAATTGAGCACTATACGCCCAGCTACTATTACTGAACACTTATTAAATATTTCTTCACCTTCAGCTGCAGAAGGTTGAATTAATCATGTTACTCAGTTTCCCATACATGTAGTTTTTTTTTCTTTTTTTGAGACAAGAGTCGCCATGGGTAGAGTGGCATAGCATCACAGCTCACAGCAACCTCACACTCTTGGGCTTAAGCATTTCTCTTGCCTCTGCCTCCCAAATAGCTGGAACTACAGGTGCCTGCCACCAACGCCCAGCTATTTTTTTTGTTGCAGTTGCCATTGTTGTTTTAGCAGGCCCAGGCTGGGTTGGAACCCGCCAGCCTCGATGTCTGTGACTGGTGCCCTACCCGCTGAACTACGGGCGCCGCCAACCACACATGTAGCTTTACATGAGGACTCTCCTATCCTTTTCTTCATTCACAAACACACTCCCCTCATAGGAGCCATTCTAATATGCACAATAAATGACATTAAACATACTTACTCTCTCATAATGTAGTGTGCTTCTCTGTGTACCTTTTATTTACACAAATGATACTGTGCTATAAATCTTACTGTTTCCTACTCTTTTTTAACTTAACTTCATAACCTTTAGCATCAAGCTTGCTGTCTTTCTTTCTGTCACTGCTTCTGCCGTAATTATTGATAATGTCTATATCCACACGGATGATCAGGCCAACACCCTTGCTTCCGACTTCCTTCATGTTCTGACTTCCAGTTATCCTGACTTTCACTTTATCCTACCCACTCTTAGAGGCATAACCATATCCATATCGTTATCAATAAAATGAACCACCCTGAAATCTCAAACATCCCGTGATCTAAATGCAATCTCATGTCATTCCAGCTCTTGCCTTTAGCGTCCCTATTTCAACAATTCTTAGATCCTACTTGACCCGACACTTAGTCATGATCCATCACTGCTTTTATAGCATCACAGAGCATCACTTTCCTTCTGAGCCGGCTTAGAGTCCATCGTCCATTATTATAAAAATTTCCGTGTAGATTTCTTCACTTTTATTACACTATTCTGTCTCCATCACATTCATCTGTCAAAATCTCAGCCCTAGAGAAATTCAGCATTCCACCAGCTGAACATGACTAGAGAAACTTAACAATGAAGGGGGATGGATTCACTTTATTGCCTCATACCTCAATGGAGCCTTTAGTTCTGCCCAGAAATCCTCCTACATTTCCTTGGTTCATTTACTTCCTCACATTTTAGTCTGTTCAGGTTGCTATAATAAAATACCATCAACCGCGTAGCTTATAAACAACAGAAATTTATTGCCCACAGTTCTGGAGGCCAACAAATTCAGTGTCTTGTGACAGTTTACTTACTGACTCACAGATGGCACCTTCTCACCGTGTCTTCCTATGGTGGAAGTAGCTTACTACTTCCCTCAGGCCTCTTTTATAAGGGCAGGCTACTCCCATTCAGGAGGGCACAGCCCCAGGAACTAATCACCTCCTAAAGTCCCATCTTCTAATACCATGACCTCAAGGGTGAGGATTTTAACTTATGAATTTTAGGAAAACACAAACATTCAGGACTATAGCGCCCACTTAATGAGGTGATTATTTAAAACAGTCCTCCCTTATTAAATCTACAATTTCCTCTCCACCTTATTCACTCTCAGCTGATGATCTTCTTTATTTAACTGAGAAAACAGAATTAGTCATGGCCCCATTGCCAAATCAATCAACCTCCTGCATCTGCACCCATCTACTCTGCCCTCCCTCCTGTTAGAATGCATGACGCCTGTGCTCCTAGCTGATAGCAATCTCACCTACTTAAGAACTTTGTTTCTGCAATTATCCCGCAGATTTCTTGCAACATCTCTGTATGACTTTGCTCAGATTGACCCAACAGAACACCACGGACTGAGTGGCTTAAACAACAATAATGTATTTTGCCAAAGTTCTGGAGGTTAGAAGTCTAAAATCAAAGTGTCAGTGGGTCTGGGCAGCCCCTGTGGCTCAGTGAGTAGGGCGCCGGCCCCATATATGGAGGGTGGCGGGTTCAAATCCCGCCTCAGCCAAACTGCAACAAAAAAATAGCCAGGCATTGTGGCAGGCACCTGTAGTCCCATCTGCTAGAGAGGCTGAAGCAAGAGAATCACCTAAGCCCAGGAGTTGGAGGTTCCTGTGAGCTGTGACACCACAGCACTCTACCAAGGGTGACAAAGTAAGACTGTCTCTAAACAAAAAAAAAAAAAGTGTCAGTAAGTTTAGTTTCTCTTAAGGTCCCCCTCACTTGGCAGAAGGCTGCCTGCCTTCTAAACTATGTATTCACATGGTCTTCTCTCTGTGTGTCTAAATTTCTTCTTCCTTAAAAAAGGAACCAGTTATATTGGATTAGGGCCCACCTTAAAGATTTCATTTTAACTTAATCATCTCTTTAAAAAACCTTATCTCCAAACATGGTTACATTCTGAGGTAGCAGGGATTAAGACTTCAGCATATCAAATAGCCAGGCGTGGTGATGGGCGCCTATAGTCCCAGCTACTTGCAAGGCTAAAGCAAGAGAATCACTTAAGCCCGAGTTTGAGGTTGCTGTGAGCTGTGATGCCACAGCACTCTATCTAGGGTGATGGAGTGAGACTCTGTCTCAAAAAAAAAAAAAAGACTTCAACATATGAATTTTGAGGGGACACAATTCAGCCCATAACCTCCATGTTACTAAAATTAGTGGTCAATTATAAGACTCCTTACTAGACCTCGAGCAGCATTGACAATACTTGATTACAGTTGGCCTCCTGTATCTGCAAGTTCCACATTGTGGATTCAACTAACTGCAGGTCAAAAGTATTCAGAAAAAAATACAATACAACAATAAAAATAATATGAATTTTAAAACATTACAGTATAACAACTATTATGATTGACATAACATTTACATTACATTAGGTACTATGTATTGTAAATAATCTAGGGATGGTTTTAAGAGTATACACGAGGGTGTGTGTAGGTTACTGGCAAGTACTAAGCCATATTCTATAAGGGACTTGAGCATACATGAATTTTGGTATCCTTGCAGGATCCTGGAACTAACGCTCACTGATGCTGTGGTCCTTCCTTCTTAAATCTCAGGCTAATGCATAAGGTTGCTCAGGTTATCCACTACAAAAGAGTTTTACATCTAAGGGAGTGCTAATCACAATTGCAAATATCTTAATTATTTGTGAAATTTCTTATTTTTACCATTCAAAGAACCCAAGGAATTTGGGCTGGTGATTTCCATATCCATGTACATAATCAATTCAACACCCATTTTTTTCAGTTTTTGAGAAGTGAAAGAGTTTGGGAAATACCAGGAGCTCAGTTTTTAGCATCATAATTGAAAAGCCTATTTGCCATCCAAGTGCAGGTGCTCTTGAAAGCACTGAAAGAAACTGCAATCATTTGACAAAAAGTGAACAGTGATGTTTAAGAAAAATGGACAATTAACTCCCCATCATCCAGCACCCGTGGGGATTGATAGATTCGGAATACATGTAGTTTGGGGGGGCTCGAGTACTATTAAAAATAGACTTACTAATTAAAAATAGACAATTACTATTAAAAATAGACTTAACTAGTTCTATACCCCATGCCATACCATAAACTCTGTATTGGCTTGATATTAATATTGAAATACACTAATTCAAAGCAAATTAAGACAAATAAAGACAAACTTCACTTACTGTCCACTTACTGTTTTACTATATTATAAAACAGCTTTGTAAATGCAGTGCATAGTTTCAGTTAAATGGTAATCGATACACTTTTCAACTCCACTACTATTTATTTTTCCTTCTTACATCTTTTTCTTTGTCATAGGGGTACAGATAATGAGGATACATAGTCTGCTCTGGTAAGGTTAAAGTCCAAGTTGTATCTGTGTACTTTACCCTGAAAGTATGTAATATTCCCAGCAACGTACCTGTTGTGTGGGAATTTACCCAACTCCTCTCCACCCACCACTTAAATTTTTTTTTTTTTTTTTAGACAGAGTCTCAAGCTGTCACCCTGGGTAGAGTGCTGTGTCATCGTAGCTCATAGCAACCTCCAACTTGGACTCAAGTGATTCTCTTGCCTCAGTTTTTCTGTTTTTTAGTAGAGACAGGGGGGGTCTCGCTTTGGCTCAGCCTGGCCTCGAACTTGTGAGCTCAAGCAATCCACCCACCTTGGCCTCCCAGAGTGCTAGGATTATAGGAGTGAGCCACCATGCCCGGCCAGCCCCTGCTTGAATTTCATTGAGTTTTTCTCTGATGTATGTAGGTGTTAATTTACTAAATCTAATTCAGTACTGTATACATGTGGTGCTTGTTTTTCCATTCTTGTGGTATTTTGATTAAGAGAATGATCTCCAATCTCATCCAGGTTGTTACAAAAGATACAAAGTCTCCATCTTCTTACTGGTGAATAGTATTCCATGGTATGTATGTGTATGTGTGTAATTTATTAATCTATTAATGTGTTGAAGGGCACTTGGGTTGTTTCCAAATCTTAGTGATTGTTAACAGTGCTGCTATAAACATATACAGTGGGGAAAGGAATCACTATTCAATAAATGGTGCTGGGAGAACTGGATAACCACATATAAAAGACTGAAATAGGACCTACACCAATCATCACCCACAAAAATCAACTCACAATGGATAAAAGATTTAAACCTAAGACACAAAACTATAAACTCAAGAAGAAAACGTGGGGGAAAACACTTAATGATATTGACCTAGGGAAAGAATTTCTGAAGACCCTAAAGGCAATCACAGCAACAACAAAAGGAAATAAATGGGACCTGATCAAGTTAAAAAGTTTCTGCTCAGCTAAGGACATAATCAACAAAGCAAAGAGACAATCCACAGAATGAGAGAAGATATTTGTATGCTACACATCCGACAAAGAGCTAATAACCAGAATCTACAAAGAACTCAAGAAATCAACACAAAAGATCAAGCAACACCATTAAAAACTGGACAAGAGTCATGAATAGAAACTTTTCCCATGAGGACAGACTAATACCCAACAACCACATGAAAAAGTAAATGCTCATCATCATCCCTAGTCATCAGAGAAATGCAAATCAAACCACGTGGAGATTCCACGTAACCCCAGTGAGAAGGGCTCACATCATAAAGTTCCCGTGCAACAGATGCTGATGCGGATGCAGAGTGAAAGGAACATTCATGAACTGCTGGTGAGGCTGGAATCTGAGCACAGCCTCTATGGAAAGAAGTATGAAGATTCCTCAAAGAACTGAAAGTAGACCACCTTTTGATCCTGCAATCCCACTACTAGGTATTTACCCACTACCATATTTTTATTTTTTTGAGACAGAGTCTCACTATGTCACCCTCAATAGAGTGATATGTCATCACAGCTCACAGCAACCTCCAAGTCTTGGGCTTAAGTGATTCCCTTGCCTCAACCTCCCAAGTAGCTGGGGCTACAGGCACCCGCCACAAGGCCCAGCTATTTCATTGTTGCTTAGCAGGCCCAGGCTGGGTTTGAACCTGCCACCCTTGGTGTATGTGGCCGGCACCCTACCCACTGAACTACGGGCACCACCCCCACTACCATATTTTTTTTAACTTCAAGTAATGCACATTAACATATGGAAGCTGAGGGAGTGATATAAGAAGCACAGTGCAACAAGTTTAAACTCTAATTTCTGTTTTTGGCTAGATGGTGAGCTTGTTTCTGAAGAGTGCTGGGTGCTTGAGTTCCAGACAGTGGGGAGTTTACTGTAATAATGAAGCTAAACAAATTGTAAGGTTTCTCAAAAATGACACCAACTTCTTTAATTATAGTAACACTAGAAAAATGGAAAAGATAATTCATTTTGACTGTATATCTGTGACGAGTCCATCTTTGATCATTTTCAAATTCAAATGTTTTTATATTATATAAATTAGCATATTTAAAGGAAAGATTTATAGTAATTAAACAATAGCAGGGCTGTTATAATAAATTACCACAAATGTAGTGGCTTATACCAACAGAAATTTATTCTCTCACAGTTCTGGGGACCAGAAGTCTGAAATCAGGGTATCAGTAGGCCATGATCTCTTCAGAGATTCTGGGGGAGAAGGCATATTTCCTTGCTTCTTATGGCTTCTGATGGCTGCCAGCATTCCTTAGCTTGTAACTGCAATCTGTGCCTCTATCTTTATATCACCTTCTCTTCTGTGTGTGTCTGTAACCTGCCTCTGCCTCTTTTTTATAAAGACATTTGTGAAGGGGCAGCACCTGTGGCTCAAAGGAGTAGGGCGCTGGCCCCATATGCCGGAGGTGGCAGGTTCAAACCCAGCCCCGGCCAAAAACTGCAAAAAAAAAAAAAAAAAAAAAGTGAATTAGAGATTTTAATTACAGCTTTAAAAAAAAAGACATTTGTGATGGCATTCTGTCCCACCTGGATAATCAGGATAATTTACTTAGCACAAGATCCTCAACTTATCACATCTGCAAAGATCAGCTTTGCAAATAAGGTTACATATATAGGTTCCAGGGATTAAGAACTGAGGTTTTTTGGTGACCATTATTTAGCCTAGTAAAGTTGCCTTTTCAGTGTTTTTAAAAAATAACAATTATTATAAAATAATGTTATAAAAATAAAATAATGATAAAAGTGAACTGATACATCTATGGAAACTTTACAATGGAAATGACTGATGAAAATACATTTTAAATGTGATCTTTAAAATAATGGCCTCCAGTTCCATCCATGTTGCTTCAAAAGACATGAGTTCATTCTAATTTTTTTTTTTTTTGAGACAGAGCCTCAAGCTCTCCCCCTAGGTAGAGTGCCGTAGCATTACAGCTCACAGCAACCTCCAACTCCTGGGCTCAAGCGAGTCTCCTGCCTCCGCCTCCCAAGTAGCTGGGACCACAGGCGCCTGCCACAACGCCCGGCAATTTTTTTGGTTGCAGCCGTCATTGTTGTTTGGCGGGTCCGGGCTGGGGATTCGAACCCACCACCTTAGGTGTACGTGGCTGGCACCTTAGCCGGTTGAGCTATAGGTGCTGAGCCAGTTCATTCTAATTTTATAGCTAAATACTATTCCATTACATATATGCCACATTTTCTTTTCCTTTCTTCTGTTCCTGGATACTTAGATTGATTCTAAATCTTTGCTATTGTGTATAGCACTGCAATTAACTTTGAGTATAGGTATCTTTTTGATATAATGATTTCTTTTCTTCTGGGTAGATACACAGTAGTAGTTGTTGGATTGAATGATACTACATGTTCTCACTTGTTAAGTGGAAGAAAAATAATGAGTACACATGACCATGAAGTGTAGAATAACGGACATTGGAAATGCAGAGGATGGGACGGTACGGAGAGGGAGAGAGATGAGAAATTACTTAATGGGCACCATGTACATTATTCAGGTGATGGTCACACTAAAAGGCTAGACTTCACCACTGCACAATATATCCACATAGAAAAACTGCACTTGTACTACTTAAAATTATAAAAATAAATAAAATAGGGGGGTGCCTGAGGCTCAGTGAGTATGGCGCTGGCCCCATATACCAAGGGTGGTGGGTTCAAACCCGGCCCCAGCCAAACTGCAGCAAAAAATAGCCAGGCATTATGGTGGGCACCTGTAGTCCCAGGTACTCAGGAGGCTGAGGCAAGAGAATCGCCTAAGCCCAGGAGTTAGAGGTTGCTGTGATCTGGATGACGCCACAGCACTCTAATAAAGTGAGACTCTGTCTCTACAAAATAAAATAAAATAAAATAGGCCAGGCATGGTGGCTCATTCCTTTAATCTCAGCCCCCTGGGAAGCCAAGGCAGGAGGATCACATGAGCTCAGGAGTTCCAGACCATTATGAGCAAGGGTGAGACCCCATCTCTACTAAAAATAGAAAAATAAGCTGGGCATTCTGGCAGGTGCCTGTAGTCCCAGCTACCCAGGAGGCTGAGGCAGGAGGATCACTTGAGCCCAGGAATTAGAGGTTGGTGTGAGCTAGGCTTATGCCAGGGCACCCTAGCCTAGGCAAGAGAATGAGACTCTGTCTAAATAAATAAATAAATAAATAAATAAAATGTGATATTGATGGTTTCTAATGTGAGAAACTAAAATCTGGGACTAAAATGTTGGTTTCTGAAGTCTATTGATAGTAAGACTCATATTGAAGAACTAAATATTTGCAGCAATAATTTACCAGGTACATTTTTAAATAGTTCAAGAGCTCTCGTGATATACTTATTTATTTATTTATTTATTTATTTCTTGAGACAGAGTCTCATTTTGTTATCCTCGGTAAAGTGCCATGGCATCACAGCTCACAGGAACCTCAGACTCTTGGGCTTAAGCGATTCTCTTGCCTCAGCCTCCCAAGTAGCTAGAACTACAGGCGCACGCCACAACGCCGACTGTTTTCTGTTGCAGTTGTCGTTGTTGCTTAGCAGGCCCAGGCTGAGTTCAAACCCACCAGCCTGGATGTATGTGGCTGGCGTCGTAACCACTGTGCTATGGGCACCAAGTCATCTCACGATACATTTAATTTTGAGAAAGTAGCTTCCCCAAATTAAACTTTATTAAGAACTATTTAACATCTACGGTATCAAAAGACAAACTGTCATAATAATGGACAAAAAATATGTGAAAAAAATGCTCATCAACCCTAATCATGAGAGAAATGCAAATCAAAACCACTCTGAGATATCATCTAACCCCAGTGAGAATAGCCCATATCACAAAGTCCCAAAGCTGCAGATCCTGGCATGGATGTGGAGAAAAGGGAATGCTTTTGCACGGCTGGTGAGGTTGCAAACTAATACAACCTCTATGGAAAAAAGTATGGAGAATCCTCAAAGAAGTCAAATTATACCTCCTATTTGATCCTGGAATCCCATTACTAGTATCTACCCAGAAGAAAAAAAAGTCATTTTACCATAAGGACATTTGCAAATATAATGTTTATGGCAGCTCAATTCACAGTTGCCAAGACATGGAAGCAGCCCAAGTGCCCATCAACCTATAAATGGATTAACAAACTGTGGTATATGTATTCCATGAAATACTATTCAGCCATGAAAAAGATGGAGGCTTTACATCTTTTTTTATTAACCTGGATGGAGCTGGAGAACATTCTCTTTACTAAAGTATTACATGAATGGAAAAGCAAGTAACCAATGTACTCAGTGATAATATGAAACCAATATATGAACAACAACAGGCCCACACAAAAGGAAAACACAAGTATGTTCTAGTGAAGAGGAGGGGAGAGGTGGGGAAGGGGAAAAGGGAGGGGGGAGGGTGAATGGCAAGTTCTCACCTAATGTGCACAATGTAAGGCTATACAGCATAGCCCTGGATGAAGGGCTCAGCAGCAACTCAAACTTTACCTTAGAAATGAAATCAATGTAACCTAAACATTCGTACTCTCATATTAATCTGAAATTAAAAAATAAAATAAAATAGGCTTGGCGCCTGTGGCTCAAGTGGCTAAGTTGCCAGCCACATACACCTAAGGGGGCGGGTTCGAATCCAGCCTGGGCCTGCCAAACAACAATGACGGCTGCAACCAAAAAATAGCCAGACGTTGTGGCAGGTGTCTGTAATCCCAACTACTTGGGAGGCGGAGGCAGGAGAATCACTTGAGCCCAGGAGTTGGAGGTTGCTGTGAGCTGTGATGCTACAGCACTCTACCCAGGGCAACAGCTTGAGGCTCTGTCTCAAAAAAAAAAAAAAGAATAAAAAAAATTAAATGAAAATAATCTTGATATAGCTTGACCAATAGCTATGGGGTCAGTGGTGGTTGCTTGTAATAAATATTAAGTACATAAATACTATTTAAAAAGTGACTATTCAATAGAAATAGAGCAAGTAAGCACTGAAACTGGCATCAAGATGTTTGTTTTGAGTAAAGCAAGATGTGAAACTATTTTATAATAAGTTATCATATCCTATTATATGGTTCTCAGGTCCTAATTATTGTGATTTAAGTTTTGAACTGTCCATACTTTTGCGTTCAATATTTGATTTGTGGGCAGCGCCTGTGGCTCAGTGGGTAGGGCACCAGCCCCATATACTGAGGGTGGCAGGTTCAAACCAGACCCCGGCCAAAGTGCAACAAAAAAATAGCTGGGCGTTGTGGTGGGTGCCTGTAATCCCAGCTACTCGCGAGGCTGAGACAAAAGAATCGCCTAAGCCCAGGAGTTAGAGGTTGCTGTGAGCTGTGTGACGACGCCACAGCACTCTACTGAGGGCAATAAAGTAAGACTCTGTCTCTAAAAAAAAAAAAATGATTTGTATAATTTATACAGGATTAATTTATGAGTTTTATAATCATTCTTTTTGGAAAATAAAGAGATATTAATTTATTTATTTTTACTTAAGAAACAGTTAAGGCTTTTTGTCTGTTATTTGTCTTCACAAAGGAATAAAATGACCTACCAGCAGCTGTGTTTGCAACAGATGTTTTATTTGGCCTGTATGATTCTACACACTTTTCCTTTGATCTCACTAGTTTATATATGTGTCTTTTACAAATTCCTCCTTTTCTTCCAGATTGTTAAATACTGAAGTGCCCTCAGGCTTTGGGCCACTTCTCTTTGCTATCTAAATTTATTTCCTAGATGATTTCATCCAATTTCATGGCTGTAAATTCCCAGCCTTGACCTCTACTTTGAACTCCAGACTCATATTTCAACTGCCTGCTCACCATCTCCTCTTACATCTCAAACTTAACATAACCCAAATCAAGCACCTAACCCTTTCTTCCCACACATACATTAAGCCAGTTCTTCCTAAATGCACTGAGAGGTGAAGGGGCTAGATTGATCTATGTGAATACTGAAATTACCAAGTCTAAAAACTGCTGAGTCATGTTCAGCTTCCTCTTCTTCTCTTACACCTGGTATCTAGGCAGCCAACAAGTCCTGTCAGCTCTACACAAGTCCAGAACCCACCCTCCTCTTATCTCCTCTGCTACCATCCTGGTCTAAGGGGACATTGCCCCTCACCTGGATCACCAGCACCAACTCTTCAGCTAGGGTTCCCACTTCTATTCTTTCCTTTATACAGTATCTTCTTTACACAGGGCCAGAGTAATTTTTTTTTGCCTTGATATCTAAAGTCTTTATTTTTTTTTAATTTAGATTAATATAAGAGTACATGCGATTAGGTTATATAGTTTGCATTTGTGAGGTTAAAGTCTGAGTTGTAGCTGTGTCCTTCACCCAGGAAGTGTGCCAGATACCTATACCTTGTACCCGTTCAGTTGCAGCCCACTGAACCCCTTTTTCCCGTCTTCCCAACTTGAATCCAACTGAGTTTTTCTCTCAAGGGAGCCCGTAGTTGTTAATCCACTAGTTTCAATTTAGGACCAAGTACATATGATGGGTATTTTTCCATTCCTATGATACATTACTTAGGAAGATGTTCTCCAAGTCCATCCAGGTTGTTACAAAAGATGCAAAATCTGGCAGCGGCCATAGCTCAGTGCCGATAGGACAGTGTATGTGCTGGCCACATACACCAAGGCTGTCAGGTTCGAACCCAGGCCAGGCCAGGTAAACAACAATGACAACTGCAACAAAAAAATAATCAGGTATTGTGGGGGGTGCCTTGAGAAGCTGAGGGAAGAGAATCACTTAAGCCCAAGAGTTAGAGGTTGCTGTGAGCTGTGATACCACGGCACTCTACCCAGGGTGACAGCTTGAGACTGTCTCAAAAAAAAAAAAAAAAGATGGCTTGGCGCCTGTGGCTCAAGTGGCTAAGGTGCCAGCCACATATACCTAAGGTGGAGGGTTTGAATACAGCCTGGGCCTGCCAAACAACAACGATGGCTGCAACCAAAAAAAAAAAATAGCCGGGCATTGTGGCGGGCTCCTGTGGTCCCAGCTACTTGGGAGGCTGAGACAGGAGACTCGCTTGAGCCCAGGAGTTTGAGGTTGCTATGAGCTGTGATGCCATGGCCCTCTACCCAGGGGGACAGCTTGAGGCTGTGTCTCAAAAAAAAAAACACATACAAAAATCTCCCTCTTTTCATGGCTGAATAGCATTCCATGCTATACATATACCACAGTTTATTAATCCATTCACATGTTGAAAGGCACTTGGGTTGTTTCCACATATTTGTGATTATAAATTCAACTGCTATAAACACTCAAGTGCAAATGTCCTTGTGGTAAAATGTCTTTTTTTTTTCTTTTGGGTACATACCTAGTAATGGGATAGCAGGGTCAAATGGCAGGTCTACTTTTAGTTCTTTGAAGAATGTCCATACTACTTTCCATAGAGGGTGCACTAGTTTGCAATCCCACCAACTGTGCACGATTGTTCCTTTCTCTCTGCACCCATGCCAAGGCCCCACCATCAATCATGGCAGCAACAAAAATAAACAAATGGGGCCTAATCAAGTTAAAGTTTCTGCACAGCAAATAACACATTCAGCACAGAAAAGAAACAACCTCCAGAATGGGAGAAGATATTTATATGCTACAAATCTGACAAAGGGCTAATTAGTAGATTCTACAAAGAACTCAAGCAAATAAACAAGAAAAGACCAAACAACCCCATTCAAAAATAGGTAAGAGATATGAACAGCAACTTTTGCCAGGAGGACAGAAGAATGGCTGACAAACACATGAAAAATGCTCATCATCCCTAATCATCATAGAAATGTAAATCAAAACCACTTTGAGATATCACCTAACTCTAGTGAGAATGGCCCACATCACAGAGTAATTCTTTTGAAACACAAACAAGGTCACCTCCCTTCCCTGCTCTCAATCCTCCAGTGGCTTTCCAGCATATTTAGAATAAAATCCAAAGGACTTAGATGGACTACTAGGCCCTATATGATCTGTCCCTTCACCTACTTTCAAACTTCATTCTACACGTCTCCCTGCTTGGTCTACTCCAGCCCTACTGGCATCCTTGCACACCAAACAGTTCCCAAACTCAGGGCTTTTGTACTTGCTTTTCTTTCTGTTAATAAATATCATTTTTTCCTAAAATTTTTTGACCATAGTATTGAAAATCTTCCCATCATGCTCTCTTTACTTCTTATCATAGCATTTATCATTAACTTGATATTATATTACATATTTGTTTATTTGTTATTATATACGTATCTCCCACCATATGTAAGTTCCATGATAGAAGGGGCCTTGTTTTGTTCACTGCTATACCGTTGGTCAAGAAAAATGCCTGGCACACAGAAGGCATTTAATAAATGCATATTGAATGAATAAATAGTCAAAAGTTCCAGGGCCTCCTTGAAGTTAGCGTTATTGTAGCCAGCTAGGGAAATTAGCAGAGACTTTTTCTTTCTTAGTTATGTATTTTAATAATTTTTCATTTACATAGCATGTATTACTCCTGTAACTAGAACAAAACAATTTTTAGACAATGTAGACCTATACTAACATGAAAAGGAGAAAAAGGTCACAAAATATGAGCCCATGTTTATAGTTGTACATGAATGTATATAGAAAAACTGAAAAATAGGCTTGGCGCCTGTGGCTCAAGCGGCTAAGGCACCAGCCACATACACCTAAGGTGGCAGGTTCGAATCCAGCCCGGGCCCACCAAACAACAATGATGGCTGCAACCAAAAAATAGCCTGGTGTTGTGGCGGGTGCCTGTAGTCCTAGCTACTTGGGAGGCTGAGACAGGAGACTCACTTGAGCCCAGGAGTTGGAGGTTTCTGTGAACTGTGATGCCACAGCACTCTACCCAGGGGGACAGCTTGAGGCTCTGTCTCCAAAAAAAGGAAAAACTGAAAAATATACATCAAAACATTGATACAAAAAAATCAATACATTATGAACTACTGATACAACACGGGCTAATCTCACAGACATATTTTTTTTTAAAAAAAGAAGCTAGCCATAAAATGCCGTGTAATTCCATATATTAAAGTTAACAACTAGGTACAACTAATGTATAGTGATAGAATAGAAGTGGCCTCTTGGGGATGGTATAGACTATGGAGGGGCACGAGGGCACCATCTAAGTTGATGGCAATGGTCTATATTTTGATCGAGGTGGTGATTAGACAAGTATATTCGTATGTAGAAATTCATTGAGATTTACAGTATGAAAGTTATCTTTTATAACAAAAGAAAGGCAATAGATTAGTGGTACCAATCCCTGGGTGGTGGTATTATGGCTGATTATTATTTTATTCTTTATACCTTTCTGTATTACCTATATTGGTTATCATAAGAAAGTGCCACTTTTATAAAAGCAGGGAAAACAAATGCTACGGTGTTTGTAAAAGACTAAAGTCCTTTGAGATTCAAAGGATATACAGCTTTAATTCATAACCCCCCAAAAGAAGTGGTGTAGAATTGGTGATATTCTGTCTTTCAAGACATTCTGGGAAGAGGCGACCAACTTGGCTGCTATTGCAGGTGTAAGATGGAAATAAAGGAACAAAATCCCGGAGGGATGAAGGGAGTAGAAATGACGGGAAATGGATGACAAAGGAAACTGGATGTTGTCAGCAAATAGGAATGGGAAGAGAGAAGAGTCCAGGTGATTCTCTACTTTCTGGCTCGGGTGAACGGGGTTCAGAACTGCCATTCCCCAGGCCTGGGAAAGAAGGGAGAGAGACTCTAGCTAAAGATTCTTGAGGTCGCATATGTTGGTGAGATTCCTTAGGGAGTGTATTGTTTAGCAGTTGTAAAACTCAGAATCAGATTAGGCATGGTGGCTCATGCCTGTAATTCCAGCACTTGGGAGACCAAGGTGGGCGGATTGCCTGAGCTCACAGGTTCAAGACCAGCCTGAGCCAGAGAGAGACCTCATCTCTAAAAATAGCCAGGTGGTGTGACAGGAGCCTGTAGTCCCAACTACTTCGGAGGCTGAGGTAAGAGAATCATTTAAACGTGAGAGTTTGAGGCTGCTGTGAGCTGTGACGCCACAGCACTCTACCAAGGCTGACCAAGTGAGACTCTGTCAAACAAAATAAAAATAAAGAAAAAATAAATAAAACTCAAAATCACAGCTTGGCGCCTATGGCTCAAGTGGCTAGGTGACCAGCCACATACACCTAAGGTGGCAGGTTCGAATCCAGCCCAGACCCGCCAAACAACAATGACGGCTGCAACAAAAAAATACCTGGGCGTTGTGGCAGGCGCCTGTGGTCCCAGCTACTTGGGAGGCTGGGCAAGAGACTCGCTTGAGCCCAGGAGGTGGAGGTTGCTGTGAGCTGTGATGCCACAGCACTCTACCCAGAGTGACAGCTTGAGGCTCTGTCTCAAAAAATAAAAATAAAAAAACTCAGAATCACTTGAGGACCTTAATAAAAATGAAACTTTTCCACCATTCACTTCCAATATTCTTTTTCAATAATACAATAATAACTACTACTAATGATAACCAAAACTTTTCGGTTTGGGTTACTTCATTGCACGTCCTGTTTTTGGCACTTTATAACCATTATCTCACGCCATTGCCCTGATAGCCCTTGTCGTAACCCCTAAGGCCCTGGTCTCAGTCGCAGCAGGAAGGAAGCAGGTGTGACACGGATTAGAAGTACAAGCTTGCAGGAGGCGGGCTAACCTAAAGTACAGGGTAGCCCAGAGCCCTCTCCGCAACGGCTATTTATGAAGGTCAAACACAACAGGTGTGGCGAGTTAAGGTAATGACATGTGAGGGCTGTATGCATAAGGATTGCACGTACTCTTTGCTCACATGTTCTTTCCTACATGTTCTTTCCCCACAACCCCCATGAAGATCTAGTAAGCATCAATGTTTAACGCACGCTTAGTAGTGAGTGACTGATCTTATCTCATTCCAGAACACCGAGTTACTTGTGGGATTGCCCCCAAGTCAAAAAACATCTCTAGGCTTGCCAGAAGACTGTTCTGTTCTCATCGTTTCCTTTTAATGTGATAAGAATCAGTAACTGTCCTTTGCAAGCATGGTGTCCATTCCTCTACAAGCTCTATGAGCTAAGTACTGTTCACATTTTTTAGCAAGCAACCCAGAAGATTCCATCACACTTTTAAGCAATATTGGTATCATTAAGTGAAAAAAAAATAGGAGCTAAAATGTTAACAAACACCAACATTCAAGGGGAAGCTTGAGTAAAATGAGCTAGCAGGCTCGGCGCCTGAAGGTCAGTAGCTAGGGTGCCAGCCACATACACCGGAGCTGGCGGGTTCAAATCCAGCCCGGGCCTGCCAAACAACACTGACAACTACAATCAAAAGATAGCCAGGCATTGTGGCAGGCCTGTAGTCCCAGCTACTTGGGAGGCTGAGGCAAGAGAATCACTTAAGCCCAAGAGTTTGAGGTTGCTGTGAGCTGTGATGCCACAGCACTCTACCAAAGGCAACAAAGTGAGACTGTCTCCAAAAAAATAAAATAAAATAAATGAGCTAGCAGAGCGAAATGAAATGGAATGACAAAAGAAATAGGAGGAAAACTAGAGCAAATTCATGGAGCATCCCTTCTCTCTCTCTCTCTCTATACACACACACACACACACACACACACACACACACATATACAAATACTAATACATGTAAGGCACTCTCTTTACCTCATTCTATCTCTCTTCCTTTCCTCAAATAACTATTATTGTGAAGGTGCAGTATATTCTAACCAGAAATTTTATTTTCATATTTGACAAAAATGAAATACAATTTGCACAAGGTCAGATTCACAGATCTGAAGTGCAATTCAGCCAGTTTTCACAAATGGGGTCACGTGGGTAACCCATACCTTGATTGAGATATGAACATTTCCATCACTCCAGTGAGGACCCTCATGCCCCATCCCAGTTAATCACATGCTCTGTCCCCTGAAGTAACCATTGATCTGATTTCTACCTCCATAGATTAGTTTTGCTTACTGCCTACTTTACAATTTCAAATAAATGGCAATTGATAGTATATATTTTTATCTGGCTTCTTTCACTCAGCATGATACTTTGAAGCTTCATCCATGTGGCTGACTACTATTAGACTGTATGAATATTCCATAGTTTATTCTTCTGGTGATAAATACCTGTTTTGTTTTTAGTTTGGGGCCATTATGATGTTATGCATAAAACTACTATGATCATCCTTATAAAAACATTTTGCAAACTTTAGCTTTTATTTCTTCTGAGTAAATACTTAGAAGTAGAATTGCTGGCTCATAACATATGTACATGTTTAACTTTTTATGCTTGTTTGTTTTGGAGGGGTTGTTTTTTATTTTTCAACTCTTTTTCACGTTTAACTTTTTAAGAGACTGCCAGACCTCTTAAAGTTATAGTGGTGCACACCTATAACTCCAATATTTTAGGAGGCTCAGGTAACAGGATCACTTGAGGCCAGGAGTTTGAGACCAGCCTGGGCAACATAGTGAGACCCCAGATCTAAAAAAAAATTTTAATGAGTTAGGTTGGAGGCTGAGAGAGGATCCCTTGAGCCCAGGAGTTTGAGGCTACAGTGAGCTGTGATTGTGCCACTGCACTACAACCTGGGCGACAGAGCAAGAACAAGAAAGGAATGAAGTAAGGAAAGAAAGAAAGAAGGAATCGACTGATACAAAGATAATAAATCCAGGGGCAGTGCCTGTGGCTCAAAGGAATAGGGCACCAGCCCCATATGCTGGAGGTGGTGGGTTCAAACCCAGCCCTGACCAAAAACTGAAAAAAAAAAAGAAAGGTAAATCTATACAATAAGAAACTATGAAATATGGGAAGTAGAACTGAATAAATATCTTAACTTTTACTGTTGCCTAAGTAATCAAAGCTAAAAAAGATATTGTGGATAAAACTAACAGATGATAGGCTGAGAGAAGATCTTTTCAAAGTATAAAATCGACAAAGAACTAAATGGAATTCTTCCAAACAACCAGAAAAGATAAGCAACGCTATAAAAATAAAATGGCCAAAGAAAGGCCTTGAACACACAAATCGCAAAAGTAGAAACCAATATAACTGAAAGTGTTTTTTTTTTTTTTTTTTGAGACAGAGCCTCAAGCTGTCCCCCTGGGTAGAGTGCCATGGCATTACAGCTCACAGCAACCTCCAACTCCTGGGCTCAAGTAAGTCTCCTGCCTTTGCCTCCCAAGTACCTGGGACCACAGGTGCCCGCCACAACGCCCAGCTATTTTTTGGTTGCAGCCGTCATTGTTGTTTGGCGACCCAGGCCAGATTCAAACCCACCACCTTAGGTGTATGTGGCTGGCGCATTAGCCGCTTGAGCCACAGGCGCTGAACCATAACTGAAAGTGTCTGAAGAGACAGTCTACCTCCCAAGTAATCAGAGAAATGCAAATGAAAACAACAATGAGACTCTGAGCCCACAGCTCACTGGTTAGGCCGCTGGCCGCTTACACCAAGGGTGGTAGGTGTGAACATGACCAGGCCAGCCAAACAACAATGACAACTACAACAACAAAAAAAAATAGCCAAGCATTGTGGTGGGCACCTATAGTCCCAGCTACTTGGAAGGCTGAGGTGGGAGAATCGCTTAAGCCCAAGAGTTTGAGGTTGCTGTGAGCTATGACATCAGCACTCTACCTAAGGCAACATAGTGAGACTCTGTCTCAAAAAAAAAAAAAAAGAAGAGAAAAGAAAAAGGAAAACGACGAGATGTAATTCTGGACCAATTATATTGCCAAAAGTTAGAAAGTTGAACAATTAAGTGGTTGTGAAAATACGGTGTGAAGAGGCAGCGCCTGTGGCTCAAAGGAGTAGGGCGTGGGCCCCATATGCCGGAGGTGGCAGGTTCAAACCAAGCCCCGGCCAAAAACTGCAAAAAAAAAAAAAAATACAGTGTGAGGTTATACCTGCACAGCCATTCTGAAGAGCAATTTATCTGTGCCTCGTGAAATTCAGACTGAGTGCATCCCATAACAACTCAATGAGGAAAATGAAATTCTTTTCAGCAGATGGTACTGGAAAAACTGGGTATTTATATGGAAGGTAAAAAGAAGAACTTTGCTCTCTTTACTCAACACGATAATAAATTTCAAAGAGATTATATGCTTAAAGGTAAAAACTAAAGCTATACAGTTTCTGGAAGAAAACAGAAAATTTTCTTTATGACCTTGGGACATTCAATGACCACCTAGAGAGGACACAAAAGATTCTTAACTGTAGAAGAAAATAATTACTAAATTTAATTTCATCAAAATGAAAAAACTAGGGCTCATCAAAAGATACCTTAAATAGAAAAACCAATGAATGGATGAAATATTTGCATCAAAAGTACCTGACAAAAATTTTGTATTCAAAATACATAAAGAACATTTATAACTCAATAATTAAAACAGAAATGAATTTTTAAGGGGAAAAGTACTTAAACACATTTCACAAAGCAGCCATATAAAACACTTTAAAAAGTGTTCAATGTTGTCAGTCAACGAGAAATTAAAATCCAATAAACACATAAAAAAGTGTTGAACGTTGTTAGTCAACAGAGAAATCAAAATGAAGGCTACTATGAGATATCACAAGAATGGGTAAAAGGAAAAAGAGCGACAACACCAAATGTTGACAAAGATGTGGAGCAACTAGAACTTTAGTGTGTGCTGGTAGGAGTGTAAAGTGATGCAACCACTTTGGAAAACTGAGTTTGTTTGTTTTTGTTTTTGTTTTTTTCAGAGACAAGGTTTCACTCTATTGCCCAAGCTAGAGTGCAGGGGTGCGATCATAACCACTGCAGCCTCCAACTCCTGGGCGCAGGTGATCCCCCCACCTGAGGCTCTCAAGAGCTATGTGTACTCTATTTTTTCTTTTCTTTTTTCATTTATTTTTTTTTAGAGATATGATCTTACTATGTTGCCCAGGCTGCTTGTGAACTCCTGGCCTCAAGAAACCCTCCCACTTTACCCTCCTGAGTAGCTAGGACTACAGGTACATCCCACCACGCCTACCTCATTTTTTCTGTTTTCTTTTCTCTTTTCTTTCTTTCCTTCCTTCTTTCCTTCCTTCCTCCCTCCCTCCTTCCCTTCCTTTCTTCTTTATTTTATTTTATTTTATTAGACAGAGTCCTACTATGTCAACCTTGGTAGAGTGTCGTGGCATCACAGCTCACAGCAACCTCTGACTGTTGGGCTTAAATGATTCTCTTGCCTCCGCCTCCCAGTTAGCTGGAACTATAGGCACCCACCACAACGCCCAGCTATTTTTTTGTTGCAGTTGTCATTGGTGCTTAGCTGGTCCGGGCCAGGCTTGAACCCGCCAGCCTTAATGCATATAGCTGGCATTGTAACCACTGTGCTACCTACGGGCACCAAGCCCTTTTTTTTTTTTTGAGACAGTCTCACTTGTAAGCCTCAGTAGAGTGCCACGGTGTCATAGCTCCCAGCAACCTCAAACTCTTGAGCTCAAGCCATTCTCTTGCCTCAGCCTCCCAAGTAGCTGGGACTACAGGGACACCTGGCTGTTTTTAGAGATAAGTTCTCACTCTGGCTCAGGCTGGTCTCAAACTCGTGAGCTCAAGCAATCCACCCACCTCAGCCTCAACAGAGTGCTAGGATTACATGCATGAGCCACTGTGCCGGGCTCTCTTTCTTTCTTTTTTTTTTTTTTTTGAGACAGAGCCTCAAGCTGTCCCCCTGGGTAGAGTGCTGTGACATCACAGCTCACAGCAACCTCCAACTCCTGGGCTCAAGCGAGTCTCCTGCCTCAGCCTCCCAAGTAGCTGGGACCACAGGTG